>JABCKS010000304.1:0-24053 GCA_018851325.1 Termitomyces sp. DKA19 | reverse complement strand
AATCCTCTGCAATGGGACCCAGGCCTACCAGCTGTACATAACCCCTATCAAACAGCTCCAAGCCCAGAAACCTCTGGATCCCATCAAGTCCAAGAAAGAGATTCTGTGTGAGGTTGTACCCCCCAAATACTACAAGTTGTTGGATATATTCTTGGAAGGAAGCACCAAGGAGCTTCCCCTGCACTGACCCTATGACCACCAGATCAACCTAGAAGATGGGGCCTCCCCACCCTTTGGGAAGGTCTACAACATGTTGGAAACTAAGCTCTGAGCTCTCAAAGACTACATGGATGAGATGCTAGGAAAGGGCTTTATTCAACTCTCTTCTTTCCTCACTAGAACCCCAGTCCTCTTTGCTAGAAAGAAGGATGGCATGTTCTGCCTCTGTGTCAACTACTGAGGGCTCAACCAGATTACAAAGAAGAACTGGTACCCCCTCCCTCTTATCAGAGACCTTGTGGACAGACTCCAGAGTGCCAAAGTGTACACAAAGATTGACCTCTACTCCAAGTACAATAATGTTTGCATTGCCTCTGGACATGAATGAAAGACCACTTTCAGGACTCAATATGGGCTCTTTAAGTACCTGGTAATATCCTTTGGAATGACTAACTCCCCTACTACCTTCCAGTACTTCATGAATAACATCTTCCATGACATAAATGATGTCTTTGTGGTGGTATACCTGGATGACATCCTTGTCTACTCAAACTCCCTTGCAGAGCACCAAGACCATGTTCAGCATGTCTTGAAGCAACTCCAGCAGCACAACCTCCATGCCAAACCAGAGAAATGCTCTTTCTACACACAGAAGGTCAAGTATCTGGGTGTCATTGTCACTCCAGGAGGCATCTGTATGGATCTGGGCAAGGTCAATGCTATTACCCAACTAGCCCTAGCCATGGAACATGAAGGAACTCCAGTCCTTCCTCAGCTTTGCAAACTTCTATCAGAGGTTCATTGACAATTACTCCAGGATCATAAAAAAGCTCACTTGTCTAACCTAGAAAGACAACCTATGGAACTGGGACTTGACCTGCCAAGATGTCTTTAAACTCCTCAAAACTGCCTTCACCTCCACCCCTATCCTCTGACACTATGACCCCTCCCTCCCCATTATCCTTGAATGCAACACCTTCAACTATGCCCTTGCTAGAATTCTCTTCTAGACTGACCTCAACACCCAGGAACTCCACCCTATCACATTCTATGCCCACTCCATAATTCCTGCAGAACTCAATTACATTATCTATAACAAGGAACTCCTTGCTATTGTGGAAGCCTTCCAGCAGTGGAGGGCATACCTGGAAGGTGCCCATTACAGTATCTAGGTCTATTTAGACCACAACAACCTCCAGTACTTCACAACCACCAAGCAACTTAGCCACTGGCAGGCCCAATGGTCTGAACTACTGTCCAAGTATAACTTTGTCATCCAGTATTGCCCCAGCCATCTCAGAGCCAAGCCCAATGCCCTGACTTGGAGACCTAATGTCTACTCTCAAAAAACCCTTGAGGATGGGCAGAGTGCCCTCAATCAGTGCATCATCATTCCCCCCAAGCAACTCTGGGCCACACTGCTGCTAGACAATAAAGGTCTCCTTCAGCAAATCCAACAGGTGCCCCTGGATGACTACTTCTGCTCCTACAAAAACTCCTCCCCTCCCCCTCCTGAGACCCCCTCTGAACCTCCTACCTTTACCCTTTCTCCTGGCAATTAGCTCTTCCTCTGTAACAGTATGATTTATATTCTGAATCACCAGGAATTATGCCTCAAGGTCCTCCAGCAACATCATGATTATAAGCTCTGAGGACACCTAGAGATTTAGAAGACTCTGCAACATGGCATGAGAATGTATTTCTGGCTGAGACTCAAAAAAGACATCACCTGGTATGTCTGCACCTGTAAGGCATGTTGCCAGGCCAAGGTTCCAGGCCATTAACTATTTGGACTCCTCAAACCTCTCCCAGTAGGATGCTGACCCTGATCCTCCATCTCTATAAACTACATTGTTGAACTCTCAGAGTTCAAGGGACACAATATGATCCTTGTCATAGTATGCTAACTGACAAAACAAGCAGTCTTCATCCTCTGCTATACTATAGACAATGCCCTGTGCTTGGCCTGCCATTTTGTCACTAATGTCTTTGCAAAACATGGCCTGCCTGATGACATCATCTCCAACCAAGGCACTTTGTTCATCTTGCAGTTCTGGCAGTCTCTGTGCCAGGCCCTGGACATCAAGTCCAGCCTGTCAACAGCCTATCACCCAGAGACTGACAGACAGACCAAGCATGTCAACCAGACCCTGGAACAGTATCTCTGGCTATATGTGAACAGGATGACTGATGTGCTGAACTTCCTCTTGCCAAATTCACTTACAACAATTCCCCACACTTGGCCATTGAGGTCTCTCCTTTCTCCATGAACAAAGGATATAACCCCTGGCTTACCATCTCCCTTTGAGACATCCCCTCTCATGCCACCCACACCACTGCCCAGGACCTCCAGGATTTACAGGAATACCTTAAGCACAAACTTGGCACTGCTAACCAGGCCTACTGCAAGCATGCAGATGCTCACCAGAGTACAACTCTGGACTAGCTCATAGGGTCCCTTGTCTAGCTTGACAGAAGGAACATAAAAACCTAGTGGCCCTCCCCAAAACTCAACCACAAGTGCCTTAGGCCCTTCAAGATCCTCCAAAAGGTCTCCTTCTATGTGTACCAACTTGATCTTCCTAAAGGGAGTTCAGGAGTGATATGACTCTAATCCCTTCCCTGGCCAGTGGAATGAACCCTCACCCACTATCAAAGTCAATGAAGAAGCCCAGTACAAGGTTGACATCATCCTTGACTCCTGATGCCATCAGTGCCAGATCAAGTACCTTGTTCAGTGGGCCAGGTATGGACCTGAGGATGACACTTGGGAACCATTATGACACCTCCAGAATGCTCCTGAAGCCCTTTAGGACTTCTACCAGAATCACCCCCAAAAGCCCTGAGACCCACAACTTAGGCCATAACTTTGAAACCATGCAGGGTATAACCCCATCCCAAGCTTAAAGGGGATTCAACTCCCCCTACACACTTTTGTTCATCTTATCTATTTAATCTTATTGCCCACCCTATCTTATCAGCCTATCTTATGCAGCCTATTTTATCACCTTATCTTATCTGACCTATGGGCCTCCCTCTTAGCTTCCCAGAGATCCACAACCCCCACTCCATCATCCCTCTCTACTGTTACATCAACCTCCTCTGGAGGAGGTCCCAACAACTCCCATATGCCCTGGAGCTCCACCTGTATTACCCTCTGCATTGCCTTTAGGACATCTTCCAGGCTTGGCATTGGTTCCATCAGGGCTCTGAGCCATCCCCTCCAACACATCCTCCCAGCTGAATACCAACCTCTAGTATGTGCCCTCCAACCTCTCCAATTCCTCTATATCCTGCTTGATTTCTAGAGGTAGGCAATACTTTGGACAAATCTGTCTAAGACTGTCCCAGACAAATGACCTCACCAGGGTCACCCTGTCCAGCAATCTCTAGTGTACCTGAATCCATTCTGGGAAATGTCAGCCTTATACCAGGATCCTGGAAACTTGCTCACCTAGGAAAGAAAGACAATGCTAGGCCTGCTGGGCTGCCAGCCAGCTCCAAGCCTGCCCCTTGTTGCTAGCATGGACCCACTACCCCATAGAGGAAGGCCCCAATGAACTACACTTGCTACAATCCATGGAACCCTCCCTGTACTCTGCCCCTGCTCCATGCACTTGCCCCTATAACACCTTATATACTTCATGAATAATCTTCAACTTCCCAACCCTCAACTCCAGCTTCCTTGCCAGCTCCTGGTTCTGCAATTTAAGGCAGTGGTTCTGATCCAACTGGATGAGTTCCCATGCTCAGAGCCATGCCACCTTCTTCTAGAGCTGGACTACCTCCTTCTGCCCAACTATCCTAGGAGGACTGAGAATTGTCCTGATGGATGGAGTAGGGGTCAGGAAAAAAAGTGATGATGGGACTAGTTGAGGGTGCTTTCCTCCCCCCACCCCCTTGGACAATGCCTACCACTTGGAGGAAGCCTCCATACTAGATAGGGACCTGGGCAGGAACAAGGGTGCCTGGGGATTGGGCAACCCTGCTGATGCCCCTGCCCCCACTTCCTGTCCCCAGGGGGCCCACTGCTTGATGACCATTTCCATCTGGAGGCACAGAACACCCCAAGAGACCCACCTAGGTGCTATTTTGCCCTTCTGCCACCCTGCCTACCACTGGCTCTAGAATGAACAACAAAGGTGGCAATCCCAACACTTGCTGCAGACATCCTGTGCCTGCTGGGACTGTTCTGGGGAGGGAAGGATGCGGGGAGTGCTGCAAGAATGGCAAGCATTGCACTAGGAATTTCAGTAATAGATAATGGACCCCAAGACTTTTGGCTACTCACTAGGGCATTCACTACACACCACTCATATGATGGCTGACCCACCCTTCTAGAAGACCCTAGCTCTGAGGGTCCTGCCAATCAAAGAGGCATGAGGGGATTCTGGTGGGACCTAGGCAGCTTGGCTTGCTGCTGCTGCTGCTCTATGAGTAAGTTAGCCTTGGAAAAAGTTAATGAAGGGGCAAACTTATATTGAAAGAGGTGCTTGATAGCCTCCCAATCCCTCCAGGACTGATGTTTGGTGCAGGCCACCTCAAAAGCCAACCACTCTGCCATGTTGTTTCCAGTCAGGGGTGTAGGGGACATAGAAGGTAGAGGAGACATGGAAAGTTGGCTCAAGAAGACTCAGACAATGAGCTGCTGAAGAAGCTCTCAAGAAATCACTGGGCCCCCATACAACACCCCAGGGACCCACAACATATGCTGCACCTTGCAGGCTTAATGCTTAAAAGGGGGGTAATGTCAGGACCCCACCAATTTTGCCCCACCATCTCTATTGACCCCCAGACCACCCTGCCTAACCCTTGGAGGCTCCTACACCTTGCCCACAACCTATCCATTATTGGATCACTGGCTCATGTGTTTCCAAGCCCTGACCCCACCAACTTCCTTAGAACATACCTTACACATCACCAGATTACTGGCAAGACAGCTCCCTAAGTCCCAATGTGCCCTTGGGGCCTGCCCCAGCCTTGAAATGCCCCACCCCATAGATCCACCCTCAAGGCCTATGTTAGACCATACCCAGGCCCACTACAATAGAAGCTGAGTCCTAGATAGGCACTGCCCACCTGGGGACCCCCTACCATTCACAACCTTTCTCAGAGACCTCAAGTATATAACCTCAGAACTTTATAGTCAGTCAGTAGTCTTGATATTACATACTTTCATCTACTTGCTTCTCTACTCTCTCTGTCTCTATTCTTACTCAATCTATTCTTCTTCTCATTTCTCTTAACCTCTGGCATAGTTGTCTCAGTCTGTGAAACACTTCCTCAGACTTTAACCACCTCTGCCCTTGTTATACCAGCTCTGGAACATTGCTTAGTGCCTGGATCAAGCCTAGAACATTTGTACATCCCCCTTCCAGTCATTGACTAACCAACTAGTGGGTTCTTGCTCTCAGAGGTGAGCTCCCAGGTACTCTGGACCTGACAGGGAGTAATGTCAGAACCCCACCAATTTTATCCTGCTAACCCCTGCCACTCCAAAAACTGCCCAAACCAATCCTACTCAGCCCTCAGATACCTCTACCCCCTATTCAGCCCCTACTGCAACCTACACATGACTTACCAGATTACTGGTCCCCATGTTTCCAAGCCCTAACTTCTATGACTTCCCTGAACATGCATTATGCATCACTGGATCACTGAGATACATGTTCTTGAGTCCCAGTGCCCCCTCAAGGGCCACCTCCATCTCAAGATAATTCCACACCTACAGATTCCACTGCAGGGCCCACTTTAGACCTCACAAGGGCCCTGCTGCAGTAGAAGCCAAGTCCTAAGTGGTCCCAGGTAGGCACTGCCCACCTAGGGACCCCCTATCTGACTGACTCTCCCTGGAAGCCCTGAGTATATAGCCCCAAGCCCCCTGTAGTCAGTTGCTAGTCTTAATATTGCCTACTTTTGTCTACTTTTTGTTTCTCTACTCTCTCTGTCTCTATTCCTACTCAATCTATTCTCTTTCTCCTCTCTTTTTCAACTTTCCAGTATAATTGTCTCAGTCTACAGAACATTCCCATAGACTTCAACCACCTCTGCCCTCTTTATATCAGCTCCAGAACATTGCCTAGCACCTGGATCAGGCCTGGGACACTCATACATCCCCTTTTTAGTCATTGACTAACCAACTAGTGGGTTTTTGCTCTTAGAAGTGAGCTTTCAGGTTCTCCAGACCTGACATAAACAAGACTAAGTCCAAAGTTCAGTCTAAAAATGGAAGTTCATTGTAACCATCTTGAATGAGCCATTGCAGTATACAGCAAGTCTGAGGTCTACTGCAAGTTTGGTGCATTTATATGAGCATATATATCCAGTGTAGTGTTTGTTTATTATTTACTATGTTTATTATATTTTTGACTGTATAATACAAACATCAAATCAATAAACAATATATTCAAATAAAATATGTATTGAAAACTTATTACCTTTGACATTATAGAAAGACTTACCTGGAGGAAACCTACTTGACCTGCTAACACATTAGATTGACCAGTAGCTATTGCATACTAACAAACATATAGTATTGAAACAATATGTTGCAGGAAAATTAGATAGAATGAAATGTATAATAACAGACTCACAATCTCTTTTGATCTTTTGTTGGATATATGTTTTGTCATCACTGTTTTTGGCACTGTGTGTATAACTTTAATATGACTAGCCAACCAATTGTATACCCTTTCTGAGTAGCTATAGGTAAATGCCTTGTCCACATGCCATTGCATATTGTTATAGTGGGTATAAAATGCAGCAACTGAATAGTCTGCATTGTCATATCCCTTTAGTATTAGATAGTGGGCATTGGGATCAAAGTGAGTATATGAGTTGGGAAATATAAGTCAACATATTGTATAAATGATGTTCCATATTATTTAAAGTGAGAAAAAAAAAAGTACATACTAGAAAACCATGTTAATAATGTTGACTCTGCATAAAATGTGGAAATAACATTTTATTACTGTTTCAATGCTGATTTCTGCCATGCTCCACATAGTTATGCTGCCTACAGAAATGATAGACATGCAAAGATGCCAGCAATCAATATTAAAATGCAAAAGTGTTGTCATATAGGTAATACAATATGTTGGTATGTGTATGAATTATAAACAACAAGAGTAAACATATTACAGGGTGTTTGGAGATGTGACATTGTCCACTTACAGTATGCATGTAGTTATATGTGGTGATACTAAAACCAACTAATGAGTCAAAGTTTACTGCTAGTTTAGAGCCAATGGTATCAGTACATTACCTTAGACCTTTTCAAATCACCATTTGACATATCCAAGGTAGACTAAATTTTCATTTGTGATATAACTGATAAGGACTTCTTTGTTCCATGTAGATGCATAGTCCATCCAACTTGTATAAGATATAAACTGACTTTGCAACAGCATGCAAAGTCTACTAAAACTGTGAGTACTATTGCAAACATTGTTGACAAGGTGACTATAGCAGTTATAAGAGACTCAATAGGAGACTCAATAGCTATAGCAATGTGTAGAAATAACAACAGTGTAATACAGCTCAATTTTATGGCCAGTCTGCATGGAAAAACCTAGATTCAAGCAGATGATTATATACACAGATAGGAACAGTGATGTCAGTATATTGATCAAGGCCAGTTAGATGTATTAGAAAGTGAAAAGGTGATGAAGGCAAGTACTAGATAA
This sequence comes from Termitomyces sp. DKA19, assembly GCA_018851325.1. Taxonomy (NCBI): domain Eukaryota; kingdom Fungi; phylum Basidiomycota; class Agaricomycetes; order Agaricales; family Lyophyllaceae; genus Termitomyces; species Termitomyces sp. DKA19. The sequence continues at coordinate 16,209 of JABCKS010000304.1, read as the reverse complement.
GCATGTTGTAGAAGATTGAATTGTAAGCACTTGCAAGTATGAGTATAAAGTTCAGCTAAAATAAATGATGTTTTGTATGCATGGAATCATTATGACATGAACAGTATTCTCATAATTATCAGTTGCTAGGTATATGTACTATACAACATGCTTATGAAACCAGTTGCTGGAGCAGCAGACTAAAAATCTGTGACTTGGTAATTTTGTATACCAAGTGGCTATACCAATGCTGGACAAAAACCTATTGTCCTACTTTCAGCCTTATTTAGTGGAAAGTCTATTGAAACTATGTTTTTTGCAATGGTTTTTCTAGCTTTGAATTTAGTTTCAAATTTAGTTTTAGTTTCAGATTTCAAATTAGTTTTGATTTTATTTGATATCTATCTCTATTTTTATTTTTGATAGACATTGTTGCTTAATGAGTAAGTGCAACTAAGTACTCATGTCATAGTACATGTGTCTTTTTGTATTGTCTTCATGCTGATGGAACACTGAAGGACCATTAGTTTTTAGAATTCTTGAATATCTAATAGAGGTAAGTTTTTGCTAATCTGGCAAGTCAGAAGGGAGCAAAACTGAAAGACAAAGATTCAACAACTGGCTAGCACAACACAATCATCATGTGATCATGTGATGAAGCCAAAGTCATATAGATGGGAGCAAAATTTGATGACAAATTTTAGCAGAGCTGTAAGTAATAGCTGGTGAGAATTGCTAGAAGGGAGCAAAATTTAAAGACAAGAATTCAACCAGCTAATACAGCACAATCACATAAGAGGAAGGAGTGAAATAAAATAGAGTCCATTCTAGTAGGACATTGTCCCTTTTGTCTTGCCATCTAGTCTTTATGTATACCTTGCTGGGGCACTTCCTTTGGTGTTCCTCCTTTGCATCTCTGTGTGTTGTTATCTGTGCTATTCTTCTCTTCTATCTCCCCTTGCTCTCCTTTTCCTTCAACCCTACCCCAGTATTCATTTACCTCTGCTTCTTTCTCTACATAATCCAACCATCCCCTCAAGTCTTTATCCTCTCCTTCTTCCTTGTCCTTGCCTAGCTTTGTGTGCCTGTGTGCTCTGGGCTCACCTGTCTTAGTAAAGGCTCTGGATCTCTCTAGGAATATTCCCATCACTGCTATACCATCAATAGTACCTAGTATCTTTTCTAACCCTTGGTCTCCATTGACTTCCTATAGAATTTCCCTGTGCAGTTTGTATAGGTTGCATTCCTTGATGATATGCTCCCTCATTTGGTATGGCTCTCTGCATGGAGATTCTATATTCTCAGTAGGTAAGAAGTATATGTAATACTCACTTATGAATGTGTGTCCTGTTCTACATTGTACTATTCTTACAAATACTTCTCTTGATAATATATACATGGCCTTTTGGTTTCCCAGTCAGTGGTATCTTATTGGCTACCACAAATCTGCCTGTTAGGACTGTCTTTTTCCAGGCCACTATCCATTTTACCAGTATTCTTTCTTAGCCTTTTAGCATGCATCAATGTGACATACTTTTTGCTCCATATTCTTGTGCCTTCCCCATATGTGTCCTTGTGTCCTGGGCACCTTTCAACACTTATTCTTTAATCTTGAGCCCTTTCTAGGAATGTGTCTATAAGTAGTATGAATGATCTCATCATTTGCTGTCTTGCTGTATTGTTGGGTCCAATAAATGCTCAAAACTGCAGCTGTATTATCAGTGAAGAAGTGTATTGATTTGATCTGTAGGTGGAATTCAGTGTATTTTGCAGCTGCCTTTGCAGCTGATAAGTTATTAGGAGTGCAGCTCCTAATGTTGACATCCTTCCATCTACAGATGGATGGAAAGGCTAAATATGCCCACAGAAATGTCAGCTAAATCTTGCTGTAGCTATTAGCTATAGATAGAACAATATTGCATGTTTCACATAGTAGCTGAATCAGACCAAAATATTGGATTAGAATAGATATGTTGTGAATACAAGATGTTATCTTATGTAATCTATAAGTGCACATCAAAGACACATGTCAGTGTTTAATTACAGCATTGATGCATAGCACACACACATGAACTAAAGTAATGGTAACTGCACTGGTTACACACCTCCTCTTTAGACTGTTGCACAGTCTATATCAGAAACATTTAGCTCCAGGCCTGGGCTCAATGTTCAATTAAAATCTGGGAGTGCTAGTGCTCTGCTACTATGGGGCATTGCTATACACAACAATCATCAGAATATTGCACAGTGATTCTGCACTCCATTAGTCACATCTGGGCTGTCCAGGGGACCTGTTCAAGTCCCACTGCCTGTAATGCCAGCATGTACTTCTTACTTGCACTGTCAGTGCAGGTCATACACAGTGAAAAAGGTGTCAAGTATGCCATGTATTTGGTTCAATTATAGTACATAAAACAAGACAAAAAAATGTGCTATGAAGTGCACCATCTTGTTAGCAACTTGTTTTGAGTAAAAAGTCAACATTACCTAAGGTATAGACATAAAATGGGGCTTTTCAGCCCTTGGTTCCACTTGTTGGTGCTCCACCTGCTTCCATCATTTTTACACCCTCCCCAGGTGTGATGTCAATTGTGGAGAGAAGAGACTTCAATTCTGTCATTGGTAAGGTTGTTGGACCTCCTGCAACAGTAGCATCTACCATAACAAAATTGGCTAGTATGCAGCTCCAAGAATGGGCATCATACTATGTGCTAGTGTTCACTTCCATAGCTAACCCACATTTGGGTCCATTTCAATATAAAAGTAGAGGCCAGTAGCCTAGGGGAACATTTTAGATGTGCTTTCTTCTGCACACTTAAAGAAGAGGTGGTGGTGGTAACCCTTGGTCATCTCATGCTAACCATTCTATTATAGGATGACTGGTGGGGTTCCATATACTTCTAGGCACTGTACATGCTCATCATTAATGTCTCTGAAGATGTTAAGGGACATAGTCAGCTGGTGTAACTATTGTTCCAGGTCAACTATGCCATATGTATAGGTATGGTCTACTCAATCCAGTGGAATATGATTATGTAATAAGGTGCAAATCACATTGTCATTGGAAACATTCTGTGCCTGATTTTCAGGTATATGAACATGTTATAGTTCAATCTGGGCCCCAAACTGGCCTACCAGTGGATGCCCTGGGTTACCCACATTATATGTAGTAGCTGCTTTGTGATACAGCTTAGGACACACCATGATCAGGGCAAGCCATCATACAAGAAATGTTTTTCCTGTACTGTTAGCACAGAATGCTCAACAAAGTGCAAACCTGAATAGGGTTTGCAAGTGCATTTAGTAGGCAAAGTCTACCACAATGCCCTGCTAGGTGTTTTCTAACCCTGGGTAACTATAAATCAGCAAATATTACACTATATGTTTGAGGTCAAATAGCCTCTTTGGATCAGGCATATGCATGATGCACAGCACAGCTGTGTCATCTTCTTTTGTGTGCAAGAAACATGCAGGAATATAGCAGCTCTTGACAAGGGGCATGTCCTCAGGCCCCTGCATCAGGTTGACAAAATTATGATATACAGAATCAGACATCAGCAGTTGCATTGTGTGGTCATGCAGTGCCAGATCAGTGTGTTGTGCAAACAATTGCAGTTCTATCATGAGCATATATGTGACTATACAGTCATGGCAGGGCACATAGGGGTTTGCATAGTATTTATAGAGCCTTTCTAGCTTATACAGCATGCTGGAGAACTCCCTGCCTGCAAACTTGTACACTATTGTATGCAGTGTATATGCTGCTTGGCCAGAACTGTTAAATGTTAAAGAGAGCCAAGTGCTCATTGTCCCCATTGAAGTGGCTGGCCATAACATCCAAAGATAGCATGTGTAGGAAGAAGTAGGCATTTGACAAAATGTTAGTGTTGGTAAGGAGGATAGAGCAGAGGTGGGTGTTTCTATCTTGGCAGTGTGTCAGGGAGTAGCAAACCACTTAGTGCAAGGACATCTATGTATTACTAAGCTTGTTGAGGTATGGCTCCTATAGAGCTAGGACATCCCATTCATTAGGGTCTGCTATGTTAAGTATTACTGCCTAAGCAATGTCTGATTTGTGAGCATTCTGTTGCTATATATGTAGGTGCAATGGAGTTCTGGGCTGGCAATTCATTGGGAGGTGGAGCTGTTTGTGAGCCCATAGTGCTCAGTTTTGAAAGTCCCACAGCAAGGCCTGATACCTCTGGTTGTGTGCAGGTGAGGGATTGCTTGCCTCAATCTATAGAGTGGGTATAGGAGCTGAAGTGGAGAGCTTTTTTGGGTTCAAGACCTTGGTGGCAGAATTATCTGTGGGGAAATAGGGCATGCTGTTATCTGAATAATGGATATCTAGGTGGGTCTACACAGAAGGTGTTGACCTAGGAGGATCAAATTGCATTGCAAAAATTCCACAATGGCAATATGGAAGATTTTGGACAGTCCTATGTTGATAACCAGGGAGTGGTGTTCTAAGAGAACACCATAGCTTGGCCAGAAGGATCCATTACACTTAAAAATACTAGGTCAATCAAAAGAAAGAAGTGAGAGTCTCAATCCCCAATGATAAATGCCCAGGATGTGACAAGAAGTAGTTCTATGGTGTGTCAGCAGTAGGGCAATCTAGGAGGGAATAATCCTCCAAACTGGTCTGGCTATAATAGAGGGCGTGGAGGTGGCCTAGGATGGGACTCACCCAGAGGTAATTAGGCCTCCCTACTACCCTTTAGACCACATTGTGAACCAACCAGTCCAGGAGGTGATGGTAGAACCTGGGAGAGGACCACCTTTCTCTGGTCAAGGACTATCACCACCTATAGGAGGGGGTCATCCAGACCCTGAAGAACCAAATCATGGTCCAGCAGGGGATAGAGATGACAATATAGGATGTGGGGCTGGACAAAGGAGGACTACAGTCTTCCCTAAAAGACAGCTGCAGTGGTTTTCAATGCTGCTACAACATTGTGGACAATTTACCACTCCAGGAGCAGAGGAAGCCCATGATTATCACACTGCCAGACAATGCATGATTGTCTAAGGACAGTAATAGAGCAGTTGCTTGCTGTCCAGCCAGCTATACCAGAAGGACTAAAGCTAAGGAAAAGTGATCCATTGGAGATGATCACTCTGTATGCTGGGTCTGCCAAGTTCAGTGAACTTGAGGACTGGCTAATGAGTATCTGCATATTTTACATAGTAGCACAGTATGGGTGGGGACAGGTGCTGATAGAATGTTGTCACAACATTAGGAACATAATCAAACACCAGAAGTCAAAATAAACATCTATTAAGGCTGAAAACTGTAAGCCTCCTAGTAAAGTAAGTTCCAGCACTATTATCTTACACCAGAGGAAATACAGAACAGGATATGACAAGGACTATACTAGACTATACACTCAATAATAGTCCAATCACTGTAATTGGAGGGAAATATGGGGCTGGCAAAAGCACTAGAGTGGTATCAATTCTGGAGAGATCTGGATCAAAATAAGATTCAATCTAAGAATAACCAGATTGGAATGTTGACTGAAAGGAGAAAAAGGGAAGATGAATAGAAACTATGAATGGAAGGGAAACTATGAATAGAAACAATACAAAAGAGGAAGAGATAAATGGGGAAAGAAGAAGAAAAGAAGAATGACAGTACAAGAAACTAGCATGTGGCAAAAAAACAAGCATTCAAAATATTCAAAAGTGGGAATTGGAATACCATTTAGGGTAGAGGTGCTAGAAAGTCTGAAACCAAGATGTCACATGTAGAAAGTGGTCTGTGCACTGTAGAAAGAGGTATAAATACCCTAAGTAGAGTAGCAAATAGACAGGCAATTAATAGACAAAGGCTTGGTGGTTCCCAGAGAGTGAATCACTTAGGCTGAAGTTTGTTGAAACACCTCTACATTTAGAATAGTAATATCTTAGAAGTAAACTACCTTAATCTCAAGCATTTCTCAAAACATCAGTGTAGAATTGAAGTGGATCTTCTAAGTCTTCATGAAAGCCCCAGAACTATCAGTATTACTCTAACTAAGTACTACAGCACAAACATAAGAAAGTCCTAATCCTGACGGACTTTCTAGCTGTGGGTGCCCTAAAGTGGTACATGTAATTTATGTCAACAGGACACAGTCCTACTAGAGGTTCAAGGATGTAATCCTTGGATTGTACAATTGGTTCATACACCCCTTAACAATGTAGGATACCTGTGTTGTGTTCTGCAATGTGATCTATGCAGTTAAAGAGGGAGTGTAAGGCTCCTATGATGCCTTGCTTGACCATGCTCAAAACAAGGCCATCTTTTCTGATGAATTTACAATTCACAAGCAATTCTTAGAGGGAATAGCCTTTGATATGCTTGTTGCATTAATATGCAATGGCAGACTGACTTTCAAGGTGAATACTGTGGAGGAATTTGTTTTAGAGGCTAAGGCCCATGAAAACAGTATAAAGATTACAGTACACTACTTGGAGTGCAGCAGGAAGAACTGGTCTGGATGCCAGAGGTTGCTAGTAGCCATGCAGTTTCCAGAGTAGGGGACTGCACTGGCTAAGTAGACAGAGCTGATAGGACATCAAGCCTGCCTGAGTTTGCTTAGACCAGTAAGGAGGACCACTGCATATGTGGGGGGTATATAGACTTTTTTTATTATTATTATTATTTTCTTTAATGGAGGAGAAATCCTCTGGGGTATATAGTTATTTTTTGTTTTTTTAGTTTACTTTAATGGACAAGAAATTCTTTAGAATTTTTTAAGTCCTGGATAGACAATTATGCTTGATGATTCCCCTTACTTCCAATGACTGTTATTTTGTTACAACCATATTTGATGACCTTTTATGGAGGTGTATTCCTCTAAATAATTTTAGTCTTGACTAGCCTTAATTATGGTTCCTTTTACTTAGAAGGTGAGACTCATAATCTAAAATAGTCTAGGTGTGCTAGCCCCTCGCCGAAATTATTCCTTTAAGCAAGTGAACTTCTGGTTAAGGTTGGGTCCTCTTAAGTGTTTCTTATTATCACCTATTAGATAATTCTTATGTGATTAGGAATTAGTGATTAGGGATATAAGAATTGCCATATTTATAATATGATTATGTGTAATTTTGTAATGAAGGTGCTGAAAGGAGTTGGAATTGAGGGGTTCTGGACTAGAATTTATGTAGGATTTATAATTTGATTTTTCTGTAACAATGGATGGACTATATGTCAAGGTTTAACTTCAACATCACATATATGAAGGAGGAACTCAACAAGGTAGCAGACTGTTTATCCTGCTACTTTGAGAGTGATAGTTCCCAAGACATGCATCATGTCTATGACTATGTACATACAGATGCGATGATTTGCCCCCAATGCACCTGTAGAAAATACAGGCCCAGCTAGAACAGATTGGCACTCTCTGCAATGGACTGGGCCACAGAAGTTGGCTGGTGTGGGATCATCTATAAGGTTTATGATGCAGAAGCACAAGTCCTTGCTGACAATAATGATGGCATAGGTGTATCCACTCAGGCCCAACAGGGTTTGTTGATCTCAGAGGGCTCAGAGGACATGATACTGAGTGAGGCCATACTTAAGATGGCCAATAGCCTGCAACTGAAGGATCAGTTGGAGAAAGAGTTTTTCCATTGAGTCTAAACCTTATATAGCAAAGACAAGCTCCTTGTGGAAGTGTTGAGTTAGCTGAAGGACTATCAGTCTTTCCAGCTAAAGGATGGTTACCTGTAGATGACCAATGTCATAGGTTACAAGATACTTTGTATACCTTATAAGTGGAACATGGTCACCCAGCTCATGGATCAGGCTCACTATGTTGTTGGGCACTTTGGCACCTAGTAGACAACAGAGTACATCCATTGATAATACTGGTGGTCCATAGTGGTTGCAGATATGTGAGCATTCTGCACCACCTGCCAACTGTGCCAGTGTGTAAAAGAGAGCAATCAGCTCCCTTCAGGGAAATTACATTCCTTGCCCATCCCAGTGAAACCTTAAGACTCAATTGGAATGGACTTTATTAGTCCCTTTCCTAAGTCTAAGGGGTATAACTACCTATGGATAGTTATCTGTTGCATGATGAGTATGGTGTACTTGATGCTAATGCACACAACCATGACAGTATTGCAACTGTCATGGATTTACATAAGAGAAATTAGGAGACTAGATGGTCTCCTAAGGTCTATTGTCAGCAACCATGATTCCAAGTTTATGTCAAGATGGTGGTATGAGCTACATAAGGTATTAGAAGTGCAGCTTCTAGTATCAATATCCTTCTATTTGCAGATAGATGGACAGACCAAATGTGTGAACAGGAACATTGGCCAGATCTTGTGGACTGTTGTGTGCCCAGATCAGAGGGACTGGCTAATCAACATAAGCATGTTTAAGACAATGAAATATGCACCATTTGAGTTAAACAGAGGCTATATAGTATCAATGGTATGTGAGATCTGGTCAGACTCAGTGATTCCAAGAGGAATCAAGCAATTTGCCCACCAAGCTTGGCAGCTGCACACAACATGATCATTGAGGTGCATGTCTTCCAGACATGTGCTGCAAACTTACATTGTAGATTGAAATCCTGAGTTGAGGAAAGGTGCATTGGTGTACCTTTCAATGAAGAACCTTGACCTTCTAAGAGGCAGAGCTTGAAAGCTCCACCCCAAGTGGGTTGGACTCTATAAGATCTTGGAGGCCTTCAATGAGACCTCCAACTATGTATTGGAGTTGCCTTTGGCACTTGAGGAATGAAGAATTCATTTTAAGTTCTATGTGTTGCTGCTGTGACTATATGGAGCCAGCAACAATATACTGTTCCTGAACAGGGCAACACAAAATCCATACAACTTTGGCATGCCAGACAACCAGGATTGGTTCATAGATAACCTAATAGGTTATTGTTGGAGAGGATCTAACCTCAAATTTGAGATTCAATGGAGGCTTGTCTTGGGAGACCCTCTTAATATGCAAGAACTGTGAGGCTCTTGACTGTTACTTGGAATTGTAGGGCATTCAACACCCTGTACAGTTGGCTAGAAGGATGAAGTCAAGATGACTTAGCATAGCAAATAGATGGGTGATCAGAACAATGGCCATCACATATTATATGAGCCAAAGTTCTTTGGCTGGCTGCTAAGTCAATGAGTCCTTGTCTCTTTCTACTATGTTTGTGATGCACCAACATTGTACTAAGAGCCTCATTCCCCAATAGGCAATAAAAAAAAGAAGAAACCAGATGAGATGGATGTAGATCTGCCAGGATATTTGTTGAGCTCTGGACAGAGCTCAGGAGAAGGAGTACTGGGGCATAATGGGATTGCTTAGTATTGGGCTGTTGGATGGGAATATGCCACTGCCAATAGTGAGAAGAGCATCCCTATGGGACACAAGGCCTATGGGGGTAGGACCATGGTGGTGCCACCAAATGTGGCCTTACCAGGTTGCACTATGGTAATGCAGTAGTCACCAGTCTAGGGATATGGTGTGCCCCTGCAATGTGGCCCAGGGCTACAACTGGTCTCTTCAGGCCAGTGGCTACTAAGGCTGACTCAGTAAAGTTAGCCACATTGCAACTACTCCCTAAGGAATAACTGCATTTGATGCAACAAATCATATATAAGTCTAATCCTCACATTGCAATGTGAGAATAGAGCCACACCACTCTCCTGGTATGGGAGCTCTACTGGATCTCCCATTTTCACTTTCAGAACAGAGGGATCAAACTATGCACCATATTATAGAGCTTACTCCTGTAGAGCTTGAGTATCTGCTGCCAAGTGGAGACCATTACTAGAAACTAATCCCCCTATCATCCCATACATTGGCCATGCATAACTATATGGACAACAACACCCAGGTAGTGGAACTTAATGCAGTCCTATGTAGCCAGCCATTTTGACATTCATATGTGGGTGTCAGGTTCTGCTGACCTCGGGGGCTCAGTCTACTGGGCAAATCCACCTTACAGCTATTCACCGTGCATGAACACAGAGCACCGGGAGTAGTGCAAGGCATAGGAGACCAAAGCAGATGGGGAGGGGTGCGTGGAAGGGTGCCGGGAGTGCCGGTGGGCGAGACGAGTGCCAGGGAGGGAAAAGGATGAGTGCCAGGGGTTGGCGCGAGTCCCCAGGATGTGAGAGAACGAGATGAGCGAGCACCGGGAGTGAGCGAGTCCTGGGGATCAAGAGAAGAGCAGTCGAAGGGACTTAGCGAGTCCCGGGGATAGAAGCAAAGCTGGGGAAGTCGGATAGCCAAAAGGGGAAAGAGTCGAGATAAGATGGCGGGAGATGGAAATGATTAAGTCAAAAAGAAGAGAGCCAAGAATGTAGAGTCGAGAGAACTTAGGGTAAAAAAGAGAAGAGAAGACAACGGGATTAGGTTAGAGATACGAGATGAGTTGAGATGAGAGAGATAGTCAAAATGAGACGAGTACAAGAGAAGAAGCAAGTAAAGTAAGGAAACCGGGGCACGAGAGAGATGAAACAGAGATGAACACAAACAGACAAGACAGGGGTTACCTTAATATCAAGACTTGCGTACCTACTAACTACTCTGCGCCTTATATACTACGTGGTACGTATGGCCTGGGGGTCAGGCCCGGGTTCCAGCAGCAGGTCGCGGCACTGGGGCTTGGGATGAGACCTGGGAGCTGCGCAGGACAGAGCGAGGCCAAGACATGTTGCACGGAGGTCTTGAAGTGGAAGTGCAGAGACATGCGGTGGTGGGGCGGTGAGGAGGGAGCAGGAGCGGGGCATGGCGAGCAGAGGTCGGCGGCAGTGGTGCGCGATCATGATGCGTGATGGGGGGGTCTCGGCACGGGTCGGGGGTGACGGGTGGTGCCAGTGCTGATGTGACGTGATAGCCAAGACCCAGTGCTGATGTGGCGGTCATGGCGGTGATGGCCAGGGGGTGCTGTGAGTGGCGGTGGCTGTGGCGGTGGCGTTGATGGGCGGTGATGGGCGGTGATGGCCGGGGGAGTTGGCTGGGTAGCGGTCCAGGTCTGGGGCGGCTATGGGGGTGGTATTGGGAGCGCTGGAGTCCCGGGGCCGGGGCTAAGTCCCAGGGGTCGGTAGCGGGTCGTGACAGTGGGCACACACAGTACATTCTGCACTATAGTGATACATTGCTCTACATAGACTGTCAATTGGTATTTATATATGTCCTGGGTCAGACATTAGCCCTGATGACACCTTATGTGTGAACAATATATATACAGCTGTTTGCCATGGCAGCCACTACTGTTCTTAAGTAGTGGAGTTCAATGTATTCTTCCCCTACACTTTCACATTGTGCAGGCTAAATATTTAGCCTGCCCATTTCAGCAACCTGAGCTAAGCAGAAGTCATTCATCACCCTTCTGGCTAATTGCCTTCCCTCAATGTGGGTTAACTATATGTAGACCTATGGTTGATGAGACCCATCTGTCACTGAGTACCATTAACAACATCTCTGCCAATCTTAGCTCCATAGCACATGATTTAGAAATACATTATAAGAGGCCTGGACCTGAAGTCTGGAATGAGGTAGCCTTTTGTATGAGACCTTAGTAATCACCAGGATCATGAGCTTTATCATATGGAGTCTAGCCCTAGGATCTAGAACAACCAGTCCAAGAACCCCCTTAGTGACAATTGCTAGCAACAACCCTTAGTGACACCTGTACTTTGCTTTCAAAAAGACAATATCTTATAGATATGTAACTTCTTGGCTCCTTTGATTTTCTTGATTACAAACATACCTGAATGGCATTTACACTTCAAATAATGATATATGGTATGCTTGCTTATGCTTCCATTTGATGTTCATTTATTTTTCCATTTGACACATTTTATATACATTTCTGACATTGCATATTTATAGGTAGTTACCATCCAAACATTGGGACAAAATTTTGGACATCTTGACAGATGCCATTACCTTTAGCAACCAGTTTTCCATTCTTGCTTACATTACTTACAACAGTATAATTACCCTCTGTACATACCTAGTTCATCACAAAAAAGGAAGGTTATAGCCCACCACTGCCTGCTACAGCCTCTGAGTACTCTGCTCATTGTCTCTCTCAGCTTTAGGTCTCATTTTAGTCTTCTTTGTCACTTTTAACAGATTAGCAGCAGCCTTAGTGGACTCATCCAAGATTTAGCATGGTACCAAGTATGGGTGCCTTATAGTATTATAGTGTTTTTAGCAATGTTAGGAATTATGGCTAGCAACTAGTTTTGGCATGTCCCCCAGTTTTTATTTGTGTTGACTTACATTCCTACCCCTGTTCCCCTTCACTGCTAGGCCTTCACAGACCTTAGCAACTTCTCCTAGCAATCTTTTACTTAAAGCAACTTATTGCTTCTTTAACTCCCTTTCCACTCTTTTGTCACACCTTAGTGATGTTTGCTTACTTTACTGACCCTCCCACTTTCTATTGCTTAGTCCTCACTTATTCTTAGTGACTCCTCCCTTCCACTCACTTAGTAATAACTCTGTCTCCCCCTTTTCTTTCTTCTCTTTCCCTTAGCAACTTAGCAATCCTTCCATAGCATCTAGCAACTTAGGCTAGTGTTAGCAACCACTTTCATTTGCCTTCTTTCTCCATCCCTACTCTTTGGCTCTTGTTTTTTGGGATGTTTACTAACTTGCCCTCACACACACTTCCTACTACCAGCTACCCTATTGGGTTGCCAGTTCATTTATAGATCATCCTTTTGGTTTCCTACACAGCACCTAGGTGGCATAGGAGCACATCATTTTGGAGCCCACCACAAGGCAATTAGGTAATTATTCTGCCAGAAACCAGAGCTCAAGTAAAATGTCACTTAGAATCAGCTGCCAAACTATCAAATCATCTGTCATTGACTTCTCCAAGCCCCTCTCAGACTACATCCTCCAGACCTCTTGCTAACAAACTAGAAGCTGCTAGAAACCTCCTTGACATTAGCAAACTTCTTAGTGATTTCCCTGGAGCCTTTGTGGAAAGCTTTCTCAGTGTGCCATTATTACTGCTATCTGTTACCAACTCCTCCATCTTCTTTCAAGAATCTCATTCAACTTCAGCTTCCCCTACCAACAAACAGATTCCTCCTTCCCCACTTATACTGACATTTGCTATGAACAATGATTCAGTCACTTGTTGTGCCCAGATGCCTCCTTGTGACATGACTGCTCTTAAATGGGATGAAAGTCACTCTAGAAAGCTTTCCCAGTACTTCAAGGAATTGGAGTATCTTTTTGCTGACTGTGGTGTGATGATATTCAGGAAAAGGAATACACAGCTTGCTATATCTCCTATAATACAGCAAAAACTTAGCTTGGCTTACTGGAATTTGACAACAACCTAGCAATTGGTGATAATGTCCCATGGCCTTACACATATCAGGAATGGAAAGCAGGAATTCTTAGGTTGTATTCTGAAGCTGATGCTAGCATCTGTTACACCCTTGGCAACCTTGAGCAACTTGTCAATCAGACCTTCAATAGTGGCTTAGTGACATTAGAACAATTCTCAGACTACTACTAGGATTTTCAACATATTGCTAGATGGCTCCTCACTAATGGCAAACTCTACTAAAATGAAGAACATTGCTTATTCCAGCAAGGTATCCTCATGTCACTTTTGTTCAAAATTGTCTGCCAGCTCAAGATCATGCTTCCAGACCACCATCCAAAGGATCCTTATGATGTAGAAGAGGTCTTTGAAGGTGCAAAGTGGGTATTGAAGGGTACTGACACAGCAACCACCAAGTCTACCACTTTTGCCATGTCTGTTGCTAGCACTACCAGTATCATCTCAGCACCAGCTATTAATGCTCCTGCTATGCCATCCCCTGCTCTCAAATAAGAAGCTCTTGAATTAGCAACAACTACAGTGATTGTTAGTGCCCTGGAATGCCTAGAAGCCTTTTTTGCTAACATCAGTCAACCTTATCAGCAACAGCAGTTTAGTAGTGCTTGCCACTTCTGTGGTGAAATAGGTTATACCATGGTATGTGGCACTTGTATTAAATTAGAGCATATGATCCAGTAGGGCAAAATCTGTTGCAATGCTGAAGGCAAGATTGTGTTAACATCAGACACTATAATCCCCAATTACTTTGGCAAATGGCTGTATATAGAATGTATCAAGGAATGGCATTGTCTTAATCCTGGACAAATTATTACCAGCAGACTCTCTTCTAATGCTAATCCCAACCCCAAGTAAGCAACAATGCAGCAGTTGCTAATACACAAGGCTCTACAACAGGATGTCACTACTGGTCAATTGCTAACAAAAGATGAGTGTATTGAAGCCTTGAAACAAGAGCTATATGCCCTGAGACAAGCTGGCAAAAGGTTTGATGGTGTAGAGGTTCCCTGTGCTCCTTACCAAACAGCTAGTGACAATGCCCCAGTACCATCAGCAACTAGCAAAACCCTGGCAACTACTCCATCCTCTGATATAGTACCAACTCCTGCTGCTAAGCTGGCTGACAAAGGCAAAGCATCTGAACAACCTGTTACTAATGATTTGCCACCTATTGTTAAGCCTACCAAACCTGTTCCCCATCCCCCAGTACACCCCTTCTCTAGTATCCCCAGTTGCTATGCTCTACCCACTAATAGAAATTTTGCTGCTCCAGATTGCTATAATGATGCTGCTTACAGGACTATGTCCCCTATCTATGACATTGAACAATTTAAGGCAGTATTTAATCAAGTTTTAAGCACCCAGGTTATTGTTTCAGTAGGTGAGCTGGCCCCAGACATCAGGAATCAGCTCCAAACTGCCATTATGCCTAAGCAACTAGCTGGTATAAACATTAATACAGTATGGGACCCTAGCAACATTTTTGAAGAAGCTTTACCAACTTTTGCTTTGGACACACCTCAGTTTTTACTAGGATCCAATGCTAGTATCACTAATGGACTTACACCAGACCAGGCCAAAGTATCATTGGTTGACCCAGTCAAGGCATACATTAAGTCACTACTTCCTAGAGAGGAGCCAGTGGTGTTAACAGTTGCTAGGGATTCTCAGTTGCTAAGATCTATTATAATGCTAATTGGTAATCACAAAGAAATAGAATGCATCACAGATAGCAGATCTCAGATCATTTTGATGTTGGCAGAAGTTGCTAACAACCTTGACTTGTTCTATGATCCTGGTATCATTTTGAATATACAGAGTGCTAATGGCACACTGGATCAATTGCTAGGACTTGCCAGGAATGTTATTTGCACCATTGGTGACTTAACCCTGTGTCTTCAGATCCATATGTGGTGTTTTGACTATGCCTTTGGCACAGATGCACAGTCTTAGTCTCAGTCTTTCTTACATATACTATATTATATAGTCTATACAATATGTTATAATTACAATGCTATTATTCAAATACAAAACTATCAAGTACTGAAATTTATAGAAGTTAGTAAAGATATTACAATCTGTCAATAGCAATACTTACATTTGTAAACCACCAAAGATTTCTAGATAAAAAATATTTCCTGTTTTTCTTGATGTATTGTCTGGTGACAAAATCACCTTAATATGATTGCCAGATGTACATCAAGACAGTGCAACATAAAGTTGTCCATATGAAAATACAGAGGACCAAAGATCCAATCCAACATGCTTAACTGATTGGCCTTGTGATTTATTGACAGTCATTGCAAATGCCAATCTCACAGGAAATTGTCTTCTATGTAATGGAATTGGAAGATACTCTTCAGAAGCATCAATGTTGATATGTGGAAGAAAAACAGAAGATCCTGCAAATTTGGCATTACTACTAATAATGCAACATCTCAGAAAAAAATAGCTAATATCAGTTACAATTAATCTTGTACCATTGCAAAGACCTTTAGATGGATCCAGATTTTGAAGAAGCATAACTGAAGTGCCAACTTTTAGAGCTAATTTAGCTAATGGTAATCCACTTGCTGTTAGTGAGTTAAGATATTCTATAGGATATAGAGGGAAAGCATTGACATTATCTGTTTCAGTATGTACAGAATCTGCACTCTGCATGATTTTTTCTTGACCTGGAAATTTTTGAAGAACATCTAAATTAATTTTATCTATATCAGAATTTTTGCATAAAAGAATTGTTTGATCCAAATAATATTGATCATTATGATGATGTGCAATATCAGGATAAATAGATGCAATCAATCCTTCAATATCTAATAGCCAATCTGCATGAGCAATATTTTCAGGAGTTTGTTCTAGTTACATATTCTGAACTAAATAGAACACTTCAATTCTGTTC
>JABCKS010000303.1:0-19288 GCA_018851325.1 Termitomyces sp. DKA19 | reverse complement strand
TCTCGCTTTCAGCCTCCACGGCCCCCGTCTCGCTTTCAGCCTCCTCCACGGCCCCCATCTCGCTCTCAGCCTCCTCCACGGCCCCCGTCTCGCTTTCAGCCTCCTCCACGGCCCCCGTCTCGCTTTCAGCCTCCTCCACGGCCCCCGTCTCGCTTTCAGCCTCCTCTCCGTCCTCCCTCCTCTCGCCCATCTCCCCGCTCCCCCCATACACCTACCCCGCCCCGCGCTCCCGTCCTCCGTCCGCCACTCTCGTCCGCCCCCAGCTTGCATCCTACGGCCCCGCCGGCCCACCCCCCGTCTTCCGCCGTTCGGGCTCCTTTGGGTCCCTGATGTCCGCCCAGGGCACCGAGGACGAAGCCGACGCGTCTGAGAGTCTCCATGGGGGCAGCCCGCTGTTTCCGAGCAGTTTTGCCAGGTTGGATGCCGAGCCCACTTTGGGCCACAGCCAGCATGCAGGCAGGAAGAGGAGGTCCTGTTCGCATGGCGGGAGTGTGGCTTAGTTGGGGTCCGGCGTAGGCTGTGGTTACGCGTGGCCAGGTTGATGTCGTTTGTATGAATATGATTTAGTCTTGGTGACAATGTTATGACCAGCATGCTGTACATTTAATAAAAAGACCTGCTCCGGTCAGTCCTTGGTGCACAACCCACACTGACAAGTTATTCCGTATTTCTGAAGCATTGCCTGCTTGCACAATCATCTCAGATAAGATAAGATCTTTTTTTCATACAACAAACCGCCATGATCTTTCCTACAACTCGACTCCTCCCCGGCCAACCATACACCACCGCCATCTCCGGGCCCAACATCCAAGTGCTCCACACATCGTACGCTTCCTCATTTCCTCCTCTACCTTCCCTGAACCTGACCCACATCAGCACCGGACACATCCGCCATAACGCGACACATCCCGCTGGACCCGTCCGGTGCGCGGCCATCGACCCGACCTCTCGCTACCTAGCCACGGCCGCCGACGACAAGATCCTCAAGATCTGGGAGATTGACGGTCTGAAGCTCGTCAACGAACGGTCAGTCCCCATCCTAAACCCTCCCAATATACCACGAGCAACTCTTCTGAACCGCTCAGAGAACTCCCAAAACGCCCGACCGCGGTCCTCTTCACGGCAGACGCAAAGTCCCTCCTTGTCTCCGACAAGTTCGGCGATGTCTTCAGGTTCTTATCCGTTATTGCTCTCCCCCACGCGTCCCGCCGCTCAATCCATCTCCACCACAGCTACCCATTCGAACACACGCCCCTAACCGACGTACAAAACAAGGACGCCCTCTCCTCGCACGACAACCCGTCCGGCGGCTCCCTCATCCTCGGACACACGTCTCTCCTCTACGCCTTCCTCCTCACCCCCGACGAAACCCACATCATCACCGCGGACCGCGACGAGCACATCCGCGTGAGCTGGTTCCCGCAGGGCTACAACATCGAAATGTACTGTCTCGGCCACACAAAGTAAGTCGCGACACTTCACTTCATCGGCGCAGCCCCTCCCACTCTCGGGGTCTTCTAGATTCGTTTCGGCGATCCACAACCCGGCTTTTGCGCCTGCGGAGATCGTGTCGGGCGGGGGCGATCCGGTGCTCAAGGTGTGGGACTGGATGAAAGGCGCGGTCATGCATGACATATATGTGTGGGACGCTGTCGAGCCCTATATACGTGTCCGGACCTCCAAGCGGAAACGCGGCGCTGGTGGCCAGGACGGTCCTGCACCTGCACTCACGCCGAAGGGACGCGCGAGGAGGGCAAAGGCAAAGGGCAAGGCGGACGCTCAAGGGGGAGCCGATGGCGTGGACGCGCAGGACACTCGTGTTGTGGCCACCGCGCTAGCCGGCTCGGCAGGTATGGAGGAAAAGGCTGAAAAGGTGCTTGTGATTCGAAAGATTGCCACCACGCCATCGCGCCATATCATATTCAGTGCGGTCGGGTGAGTCTTTTGGATCCTCGGGGGAGACGTGGCTTATATCCATGGCTTCTTAGCGCAACAGCACTCTTTTCCGTTGGTTATCCGGGCAATGGTGCGCCTGCAATTGTCCGCGCGCTCGATCTAGGACAACCGGTGCTCGATTTCGTTGCTGCTCCTCAACACAACCGGATATGGGTGACTTTGGATGGCAATTGGGCGGCTGACGGTGCAGAGCCCACAGTCAAGTGCTCCGCACTGACCATTGAAATTTCAGAATCTGGAGAGGTAGAATCCTCGTACACTCTCAGATACTTCTTTCTCACATCGCCGTCTAGCTTTCGAAATCAGCCTCCGAGTCGCCTGTCACCACATCATTGAACTCCATAGCTCGGCTTCCAGGTGGGCATCCGCACGTGTTCCGCGGGGACTGTCTGACTCGGACAAAAACTTACAGCCACCGAAGACGATCTTGAGAAAATGGAACTTTACAATGATCTCGTTGCCATGCCGAAAGGTTATGAAGCAGAGAATGACCCCGCAGGCGACGCTGAACAGGAAAAGCAGAGCAAAAGGATCCTCGGTCGGCTTAAAAACAAACAAAAGGTGCTTGACAAGGAGCGAGAGTTGGCTGCTGCCGTAGACGATCAAGTCACAGAACCTAATGCTAAAAAGGCTAAATCAGACGCTGATGATGGTCAACAGGATGTGGATATGGCAGTGACACATTAAGGTGTCATTATTATTACAAGAATGGTTACATCGTTTGAAAAAAAAAAAAAAGACAACTTTGTCATTCCGAGTGGGGAAGAACATATTCCGACTTTGGGCGGCTTCCAAGACCCGTCTACATGAATGTGGATTATTACACATCTGTTGGATTCAAAACAAGGTCATTACCTTGGCATAGATTTGTTCAATCCAGTGCATGTTTGCAATAGAATCCTCTCTGTCCACCCACGTCTGCGGTGTACGTCCCTTGATACGGTCCACAAATGCCTCCAGCTGGAACCGGTATGTCGTCCACCACGCCTCTCCCTTGCCTTCCATCCTCCCATCCGCAAACGTATACACTTTTTCAACCGTCGTCTTAGTTTTCTTCTTGTCAGTAATCGTGATCGAGTGGTAAAGAGTTGGCATGACAAAATTATAGATCTCGATCTCCCCACCCTCGAGCGTGACAGTTGCGCTCACGAGGGGCATAGAAGGGATGAAGCGATATTTGAGGGGCATTGCAAGGTCACATTCGAGCGATGCAGTCGCGTTGTTGGGCAGGGCAAGCGCTGCGGTAGTCCCGCGATCGATATTGGGCTTGAAAGACGCGGGGGAGTCGGCCGGGGTAAACGTGCTATGCTCAGCAGAGATGACGGAGATGGGGTTGCAAGACGACAAGTATCGAATGACGTTGAGAGTGTAACAGCCCATGTCCATGAGGCTGCCTCCACCCAGAGTATAGTTGTACCGAATGTCAGTAGTCTTCGGTCCCATTCCTTTGGGAATCGAGAGCGAAGCTGATATGTGTTTGATGCCTCCCAGCTCTTTGCTGTCAATTATGGCTTTGACACGTTGGATAGCGGGATGGAAGCTGTGGGGGTAGATTCAAAATCGGTCAAACGATGTGCCACGCGAAACCTTACCGATAGTGGAACGCCTCCAAGAGGACGAGACGCTGTTTCTCGGCAAAGTCGAACATCTGCCGAGTCTCTTCGGCGGAGTCTGCAGAGGGCTTCTCGAGGAGGACGTGTTTGCCGGCAGCCAGCGCTTTCATCGTCCATTCATAATGAAGGCCGTTGGGCAACTTTGGAGATGGCTTCATTGGACAAACACATGGGATAGACGAAGGGCAGTGCACGTACAGGGTTATATATCGCGTCGATCTCAGGATCGTCGATGAGTTCTTGTACCGCGTGCGTCAGAGGTCGATGACAGTTGGAAGTGTGGATGTCGTTACTTACCTTGGTATCCGTCGGGCCCTCCGTACGCCTTCTCGATGCCGTATTTCTTTGCGAACGCGGTCGCTTTGGCTTTGTCACGCGCTGCTACAGCATGGATAGTTGTTTCCGGGTGGTTTTTTGCAGGAGTGACGATTGCTACTGGGGCTATTGTGGCTGCGCCTAAAATCCCGAACTTGAGTGGCCTGCTCTCTGGCGTGGGGACTGAAAGAGGGGGATTCAGACCCTACGGGCAGAAGCCTTCATGAGTGTGGGTGCCTTCGCAAGAGTATAATAATCACGATACCGTCAAGATCCTCCTGATGAAGCCGATAATGGAGCTCATGAGGAGGGAAGAACAGAACGTAGCGTTGCGACATTTGGAGCTGCTGATCAACCCTTCTCACAGACGCGCCAGCATCTGTTCTAAAAATACTGTTGTTCTTTATTTTCCAACCGGAATCAATCTGTTTTTGTCAGGAATTACCTACTTTGGGACTTACAAGAAGCCATATACTATGAGCAAGAAGAGGTGGGCTGGCTCACACATTTTTACAGGTTTCGTACTCGGTTCTGACTTATGCTACAGCTCGAAACTCGATCTTTTGGTTCGTGTCCGGTACTCCAATCCCCTCCCACCGCCACCATGTCCCCCAAAGCTACTCGACATTCCGACAAACCCCATGCGCTACGCGCGGCCCGAGTTTCTCGATGCCCTGGCTAATGAAACACCACTACCGATGATTGTAGATGCGGAATGTGGAATGCCTCTTGATCTTGGAAAGTTCGAGTGTCTCTGGGAGGAAAATGGGGATGACTCGGGTTTGGTCTGCTGCTTCCAACAATTCGCGCGACTGATTTGTTTCGAACCAGAACTCAATCCTGACCTGCAAAACTTGCCACCTCTTGATCCAAAGGACACGTTCCTCCTTGGAGATTTGACACAATCTGGGTCTTATCCGAATGGCTCGTCAGGCTCAGGTACTCCGTTAACACACGTCCCATGGCTACGAAAGACAGAATACATCAGTCGAGAGAGCTCACAAAGATCTGGTGGACAGGAACAGTATGGTATTTGCCGTCTTGCATCCGCGTACCGCTAATCTTTGCCAGAAAACAAGCCCAGGCTACGGTAATTGATATATCTCGCGCAGCACAACTCCGCGACATCGAAGCATCTTTTGCTGCGTGCAACGACAATTTCTCTCTTGCAGACTTACGACATCCCAATAAAACAGGAGTCACTGCCGTCGAATCCTACGAGGTTCTCCCTGATGCTGATATCTGGTCTAACCAATATGATCTCTTCAGGTTCTCCGAACGGCCTGGAGACAAGCCTCTCGGTGTACATCAACACTCTTCCATCTTATGCGCTTTTCTAAACACTTGTTGTATAGGAGGAGGATCCACGGCTGGATTGTGCTATTCTCCGCCCCATGAAAACCGAGCACGACTCGTTTCTCGCATACTTTCTCACCCAAGACGACGAGTCAGCGTTCAGATTCAAGGAAACTCGGTTCGCCCTGGCACCTTATGAAGTTCCGGAGGAACAAGAGGTCAGTTTGTTGTTCCTAGATTGACGCAGACTCACCTCGAACGTTAGGAGACGATATTTACCTTTTTCCGAGACTATGAAACAGTCAAAGTTGAACAAGAAGTGCCGAATGAGTTCCTGCTTGTTCTTAATGACGGCGATCCTCCCGAATCCTTCGGTGACCTGACGAACGGAGTCGAACGTAAAGCACCACGGAGATCGAAGGGTGCTTACTACAAGAACATCGAACGGAAGATGACTCTCAAGAAAAAACGAGCGACTGTGAGGCTTCTCTCTGCTTTCTTGAATGCACATTGATGGCCTTTATGCGCCTAGACTTACGACACATATGACGACAAATGGGAGGTTATTCGGTTGAAGCACTCTGAGATGAGCAAAGAAGAAGAAGATGAACGAGAAGAGGCTCTGGCGGAGGTCATGGATCCTATGTTTTTGATGGTGAGAGGTGACGCGGATGCGGACGGGGACCTCGAGGTGGAAGATGGCACTGTAAATGGTGGGTTGGACTTTATGACGTCGTAGACAACTCCCTTCCCTCGATATATCCACATCTAATGTACTTTTGTTGTTGTCACTGTAAAGTTGCTTTTGAAAATAAATCGACTTCATAATGTACAGCGGCTGATTGTTGTGCAGGAATTTACTCAGAATAAGGTACAGCATGATGTTCATAGTGGTGATGGATTATGACATACGAACATACAGATATGCGGCAGACATGGAGGGAGAAGAGAAAACATAAAGCATGCTCTATGCTTCTGTCAGTTCACGCAACCGACGAACAGTGCTACACGTCATAGATACACATCATAAGGAATTTTGTCATACTAAAAGCAAGAAAACGCACCTGCGCACGGTGGCAGCAGCAGTCGTCGAGACAGTCCATGCACCTCCAGCGATGACTTTTCTGCACGAGTAGCAGTTCCAGATGCCAACTGCTGTCCTCTTGACGGAATCCTGCATCAACAGACCTCAATACAAATGTTATCTGAATTGAACAAGACCAGAAACGCACCTTGCCGCAGAATGTGCAGGTATAACGAGCGTGCTGAGAGATTTCCATCTTTTTGACCTGCTTACGCAGAGAAGCACCGTAACGCTACATCGCACAACAACAGTTACAGCGATCCGTCCTCGTAAAACAATATTATATTATCTCAAGACTCACAGTTCCGTACTTTCCCGTGATTCCGACCTTCTTTGTGCGCTTTGTCTGCAGAAGCCTTCAATACTTGATAAGACGAACAGTAACAGAAATTCTGACCATCTTGAGGAGTGTTTTGAGGGGTTAGGGGGTTCGGCGCTGGGACTGGACGATAATTTGGTCTATTGCGTGAGAACGTCTCCGGGGAGTTGCCGTGTACTGTACAGTTACGACAGCCACATCGGACACGTGGACAGCTATACTTGCCTCTGTTTGTCCTGTGGGCCAATGCATAGCATGACCAAATTATTACGAGAGCGCTCTCGATCGGGTCTGGATCATTCACAACATACGAAGCTTCAAACGCTTCAACATTCTCGGTTTCTTCAGAACCCCCTTAAGACAGAGCTTACTGCAACTGACTCGGATACTTTTCTCCGAGCTGGCGAACCATGCCAGACGTTTCAATGTGTTCATTCATGAAACCTGGCGATTTCTCCCATGGTCCTGGCTCGGGTCATGAATGTATGAGTATAAGTACACGAGGACCTTGCCATGGCTACCTCCTGCAATCGTCCCTCAACTATGTCTGTCAACGTTCACTCTCCGCGACTTCCAGTTGAATTAGTCGAAACTATCCTCTTCCTCGTCTGGTTTTCACCTCTGACTATGGAGCATCGCACCATCTTCATGACTTCCTCCATGTTGGTGAATAAAGCATGGATGTCGCTTTTTCTCCGGATGTCTCTCAAGCACGTTTACATCCCCAAACCTTCCTACCTCGATGCTTATCTTGCCACTCTGGCAGGGGTATCACATGTCCTTGACAAGCAGACTAGGATGTTACCTGGGCTCCTATGCCAATCTATAAACGTGACGATTGACTACACTCCGATCGGAGAATGTCCCAAACCGATTCCAATAATGGAGAAAGCGTTGTCCAATCTGTTATACTTCCTACGCTTACTCGACACCACACCACAATTGTGCACTCTATCGATCGACTATGTTCATGGGTCCATCGATGACGTCTTCGACTTCCTTTCCTATAACCCCCTTCCCGCGACGCTCATTTGCCTGCAGTTGAGGTACATGTCGTGGGAGTGCGATCATTCTGACATTGCCTTCTCGCACGGCGCTACCACCCTGCCGAACATCCAGCACCTTGCTATTTTTGGTGGTGGCGAGTGTCTCATCGCACCTCTGGTGTTGATGTGTCCGAAATTACAGACACTGCAACTTCAGCTCCCCCGAAACAACGGGGAATCGTCTTTTACGAGCACTTTGACTACGTCATCAAAAGGAGACGTGGTTTGGAAGTATGACGAAGAGTGTCTCTCCATTATGGATAGCCGTCGCTGTGGGCAAAATGAATGGAATGGTGTACTAACGTCCATCAATGATGGCATTCATACTTTCTGTTGCGTGGAATGAAATTTGTATTCGGTAACTTGCAAATGGCTATGTATTATATCAAGTGAATTTGCTCTATACATTCAATAAATACGACATCGACACATCATCAAGCCTATAATGTATGTTGACCATCAGCACCCAGATTTTATTTTCATCCTCAAACTTGCCTTTTTGCTTATCTCTCGGACTTCTCTCATGGATTCTCGCATGGATTGTTCCTGGCTTAGCTAGGGCACATTCGATGGCCTTGGGTTCCCTGGCGGCTATGGTTGAGTCAGACCCTTCTTCTCTGTTGTCTGCATCGACTCCGAGAAAAGTAGATGAAGATTCAAGGAGCTCCACTTTTCCGCACTCCCTATTGATCCCCAACTTAAATGCATAGATCATCGTGGAATGCCTTGACCCTAAGTACATAATCGATTCGGCTTTGTATGAGATAAATATGTTAATGACCAAGAAAGACGCCGATCATCGGCTACGCAACGTGGTAGGATTCACGTCGCCAGATGTACGGTACCATCATGTCTGAGCTCGTTAACAGTCGAAGCATACTGATACACTCACACTCATTTTTTATTCTGCACTCGGACAACAGCGTGATCTTTAAGGGGCATTGGATCGTGCATTACCCTGGCGATCCTCCCATCGATCTCTAATGTTAAATTGTTCGTTTACTGTTGTTCGTCAGTACTCATTGACCCCGTATTCCATTTACATCTATATATACTGGTACCCGTTGTTCATAGGAGCTCAATGCTACCTTTTTACCCCCTGAGGTTCATACATCGTCGAGCTAGCATTGATCAATGAATGGCCAGGCCGACGCCAGAAAGTGATCGTGATGTAGGCTTGGATTGCAAAACATGGCTTGTGCTGGTCCCCCCGGCTCTGAGTCCTATCAAGCTTGAAAGAAGTTCTGAAGGTTGACCACCCTGATACAATCCCCGTTGCACGGGTGCTTAATGCACGGTCAAAACGAGGAGCTGTCATTCGCACCCTTTAACTTGCCGAATTTCGAGCCCAACATCCACCGGGCATCTGGGCTTGGTGTTGATGAAAAGTCGGAGACAGTTTCGATGATTCTCTGTCTCATCCCACATTTGTCGAGGCCGAGGTTTTGTTCAACTTTGACTTAAAAGGTATATTACACTATTGTGGGATCCATTCATAAGATAGAAGTATAAAGAACCTACTTTGGATCCTCTTGTATAGATTGTTCAAACTTAAGGCCTTCAAATGTTCCCATCGATCCACAAGTGCCCACCTTGTAGAGCGCTTTGAACAGCCAATAGCCTCTATAGAGGCCGAGCTTATGCACTACTAGCGCCCGAGAAGCTTAAGTTATAGGTGTGATTTGCGGTCCTGACCAAATGCTGTTGAGCCTGCCCCTCGTCTGCAGAATTCTTGCATTCCCTATTCGATGTCGCACCATCATCTTTGCGTAGACATTTGGAATTTCACTGGAAGCCAAGACGATAGATATTGTTATGCCCAGTATACATCTCTACCACAGCCTGTCGTGCAAGTGGCTTTCCAAGACATTGAATATCTTTCAACCACTCTGTTGCTCCTGCGAACCTGGAGTAATTCCAGGAAAAATATTGTAGATAGTCAAGGCGCAATCAATCAATGCACTAGTAAAGCGCGCAAGTCCAACACCTGATGAACAGGAAGTGATAACAACCTTCAACTGTCAAGATCGGAAATGCTCCTTGCCAAAAGAGAGTTAACAATTATTGAAATGAAGGGGTCTGCACGTTACAGCAGGCCGTGATAGACAATTCTTCAGATACAGAAACTTATCTGCAAATGAGACCTAGCACCCGAACGAAGGAATGAACGATGGGATGTCAATCATAAGGATATTTGTGCTGCGCTGACACCTGCAAATCCTGGAAGTCACTTCATCCACCGGTAAAAAGTTACGAAGTCAGGTCCTTCAGGGAGCTCTCGAGGTTAGGAAACACGTTACTCCATTTACAGGGAAGTGACTCGCAAGATGTATAAGTTTAAGATTTCACCTAGGAAACACAAGATGTCGAAAAATTGATTGTAAATATTAGTATGGGTTATAGCAATAGGTATAGAAGAAGAGATCCGGTGCGAAACCAAGGCCCTAAGATCGTGATTGGGTATATGTGTCTGGAATATGGCGATGCTCTACCATCCTTCAGTTTCACCACCGTAGCGTTTAGGCAATTCCTTGGCGTCGATAATTGGTAACAGCGCCTTCCCAAGCGCATGTTGTCCAGTCCCCACGACTGACATTTTGGCTAATGTCGCTGAGGGCAAAAGAGGCTTGAAGGCCCAGAAGATCCAGTTCATGAGAGTCGGAACGTTGACGAAAATTTTCTTGTACTATAAAACAAAATTTGACCTTGGTTTGTGGAAAAAAGTTGACAACATACCAGTAATTCAGGATAATGACTCTGGAAGATGTTGGTTGCCTCGCTGGCAGCCGCTTTAGACTTTGCGTCTCGGCTTGTCAAGCTCACGCCGAGATAGTCTGATACGAAAGATGGTTCAGGTAAGGCGACATATAACGAGTTCTCTGAGTACCATGAATTTGAACAGTCTGGTCGATCTCGGTGAAGTCCAATAAAGCTACGCTCTTTTCCTGGAGGGCAACTCGCCATCTAGGCAGTGCACTTTTAGCAATCATGTATATAGAACCGACTACGCATACCTTATAAACCGCTTTGTGTCCCTGAAAATCTCTGCAAGGTTATTTCCTCCGTAGATGTTGTACCTATGGCCCTATTGATATCAAAGCCGATAAGAATGACTTCAGATCCTTACACTACTGGTCTGCCCTGGCGATCGTACCCAAAGATGTGTCCCACATTACCGAACACATCTTTGGGAAATTCTT
Organism: Termitomyces sp. DKA19; assembly: GCA_018851325.1. Lineage (NCBI taxonomy): Eukaryota > Fungi > Basidiomycota > Agaricomycetes > Agaricales > Lyophyllaceae > Termitomyces > Termitomyces sp. DKA19. Next base: position 8,459 of record JABCKS010000303.1, on the reverse strand, counting down.
CCTTGAGAACTGCATCGATATCGATAGACGTACGCCATCGAAGAGTGGACACAAACATGTCACGAGCTTCGCGGACATCAAGATTCCTGCGAAGTCATTAGCGGGTACCAATAGAACACGGAAGAGATATTAACTAGCCTTGCTCGTAAAAACTTCATGAGCACCACGCTGACACGAGCATCTGCCATCGGAGCCTTAGGGTCAATGTTGACACCCCAAAATGTGATAGCTTTCTCGCTAGCCGTCGGGTCGTCTGGAAATCCTTCTGCAAAGATCTCAGGAAGTTTTACCTATAAGATATTGTTGAGTGATTGATCAACGAGAACTTACTACGTCGAACGTACCCTGAATTCTTTCAAGGCTGCCCATTCTCGCTCAGAAAATTGTCTGGTAAGAGTATTCTGTGGCTCTGTAACTTCGCCATTGTTCACATTCACCTCGTTTGAAACTTGGGTATCAACACTGGAGGGGACAGGAGTGGAAGTCGATGCAGGAATGAGAGTTCCCTCAGAGACAGCATCTACTGGAGTGGGCTTCGGAAGAGTTTCACTATTCGAAGCTGATTCCGTAGCTGCTGTTATTGCGCCTGGATCAGCTGGAGAAACACTTAAGGTCGAAGTTGGCATGGTGGGTGTTACAATAGATGCAGATTCAACAGTAGCCTCTGCTCGAGAAGTGGCTTCCAACTTGTGGTATGTGAGTTCTGTTTCAGTCATGTCGATCTGTAGCAAACGAGCAGATGCTAGGCGTTCGTGTTAGACAGTGACCCAAACACGTTTACGCAGATTGTGTGACGTGGTGCCATCTGATAAGGTCTATCAATTGACAGACAAGAAGCATAAGTATGTGGAAGAAGAGGAACAAATTTGATTCCGAGCGTTGTGCTTTCTCAATTTATGTATACATCAGCCTGCAGTTGTCTATTCGGTACTCTTGAGCTGGAGGTATCCGGCCCACGACGGGTACCGAGGATCAAGGGAAGGATTCTTGCCACCAAAAATGATGGTCACATATCGGCTGTCACACACGTATTTCCTTCTGCTTCGGATGTCCCAACGTTGATTGTATCCTTGCAACTACCACAGCCCTCGCTATGTCCCAAAAAAATCCTTCCCAGGCGTTTGAACTTTGCCAGATTCATCATTCGAACACCCATCGTCCAGGCTGGGCCGTAGACACACACTTGGTTCCGACACTCGGCGAAAAGAGCGACAAATATTCCCCTAAAGCCATCGTTTCTACCTCTGCCATCTGTCTTGCTTCTTTGAAAGCCTTGATACATCGCTTCTGGCACTTACAGATGAGCCGGCTTGATCCAATGCCACCAAAGCCCTCCTCAAGTACTGCACCCCAAACTTCGTCCCCAATCGTCTTCACACTCCTATGTACACTCTGGTATTCGACATCCGCACTGGCTTCTAACACCGGAAAGGCCATCCTTACTCAATTTCGCTATCCTATCACCCTTACATTTGTCCAGTTCGGTTTTGTCGCCGTCTATTGCCTTCTCTTCATGTCACCCCTAATACGTTTTTCCCACCTTCGAGCACCAAGCCGGACCATTATTCAGAGCACTCTGCCTATGGGTATGTTCCAGGTTGGTGGCCATATGTTCTCTAGTATCGCCATTTCGCGGATCCCGGTCAGCACTGTACACACAATCAAAGTGAGATAACTATCCAAGCCTCCTTTCTTCTAATAATTGACAAAATGCCTAGGCTCTTTCACCTCTTTTTACTGTCGCAGCATATTCCCTCCTCTTTGGCGTTAGTTATTCTACCAAGACCTATGTCGCCCTGCTGCCTTTGACAGTTGGTGTCATGTTGGCTTGTTCATTCGACATGTCAGCTTCGAACGCGATAGGATTACTCTGTGCATTTGGATCCGCCCTTGTTTTCGTCAGTTCAAACATCTTCTTCAAGAAGATTATGCCTACGAACGGAGGAGGCTTCACCCAATCGGTTCATAAATTGGATAAACTCAACCTCCTACTATATTCAGCGAGCATGGCTTTTATTCTCATGATTCCTCTCTGGCTCTATCATGACCTACCTCTTCTTCACGCCTCTATGAACAACCCGTCTCATGTTACTCATCCTAAAGGCGGCCACGAGACACCGCATTCTGTTATGTACTATATTTTCATGAACGGCGCCGTCAATTTTGCACAGAACATCATTGCTTTCGTCATCTTGTCTTCTACATCTCCTGTCACATATTCCATTGCCTCCCTCATCAAACGGGTAGCCGTCATCTGCATCGCCATCATCTGGTTCAACCAACGAGTGCACCTCGTTCAAGGTTTCGGAATCATCTTGACTTTCACGGGCCTTTACATGTACAACAATGCTAAATCGGATGTGGAGAAGGGAGAGAAGAAGATGCGAAGAGTGGAGGCCGCTCGTGACATGATGTTGCCCATAACCAAGGCAGATTCCGTTCTAATGGCTGGAACAGACTACCCACCCGACTTTACGACGGCGGAGTCGAGCAGCACAGGTCTTGATGGAACTGCTTATGGTCGATCGAGGAATGTGTCGTCGGCGACATCACATACCTTTCACCATCCTAGTACGATCTCGTCGCATCCTTATCCACATCCGACACATCTCTCAATCAAGACCTCGACAATACCGAGTAATAACGCCACCGGTAACCATAGCCTGCGAGGTTCTTCTTCATACCCGTCTCCGCCGTCATCGGTCGACTCGCCGCCTTTGGACCCAGTCCTCTTGCCGGATACACGAATTCTGTCGGATACGCCTTGGACAAATCAGACCTATCAGATGGCAGTGATAGCCTCTTAGGAGTCTGTAAATTAACATAATTTATTCTATGACTTTTGCACGTTCACACTTACTCTACCCACATCTAACAGGCTTTCCTCGCAATGATTTCCATAGAGTTCAATACCCGATTTGTATTTATGGACAAGTTACTCTAGCCGTATCTTTCTGCATGTGCTCTACCACACTTAGAGATCTACATCAATCTATTGTTGTGTAGAGTTCGCCCGTAGTCACTGTGAGACAGGAGAAACATGGCCTATGATTTGATCCCAACTTAATGAAAACGATGTTCAAGCCAACTCAGGAAATGTACGCGATTGATAATCTCTGATCAAAGAGGCTCTATCCTCTTCCTCTGAAATTTTAACAACAACGGGACGACATTACCTTATTTCAAGCATTGTTTCACATTCACTTTTTGTCTTCTTCTCGGGTTTGCAATTGTAGTTGCTTGTTCTTACCTGCTTTGTCTCCTGGAAGGCATGGACAGTCGTCGCTTAGTATATCACCGGGCGGGTGTTGTTGTGCCCTCGCTTGACGTTTAAAGCCATCCTTGTCTAAATTGTCGACGGTGATATGAACTCTTGGTATACAAAACAACTTGCATGGTCTCTTTTATTCTACACAATAGGATGGTATACAAATCACTTGCTTGTATTATTTCCGAAAGACGACAAGAACTTATTTAGACATTGGACTGCAGCTTAAGTTTTTTCTTTGCCTACCTCGTCGCTTATACAATAACCCATATTCTGCGTTAGGATGTTCAGACGCGGATGGAATTCTGCTTCTCAACGAGGGAAGTCATATCGTGATTTTGACGACTTGGAAGATGATGGTCTCTCCGAGTTCGGTGGTGGATTTCTACCCCGCCGGACAGGTGGCCGATTGGCAGCGATGAACTTTGCCCTTTTAGCGCTAAGGTATCAGGACCGTTACGCCTCCGGGGACTTGATTTCGCATATGTATCAGGACCGTTACACCGGTGAGGACTTGATTTCGCATATGTTGAAGCCATTGATAGTCGAGGTGAGTGCGCTCGAACCGTTGTTTCTTGTCGGTTCAGAGCTGAATACTCATCTTTTCGACAGGAAGTGAAGGTGATATGTCATCAATGGCCACTAGAGGACGACCTCCTGGTTCTTGAAATCCTTCAGAGGCCCGGATTTATGGAGCATATTGAACCAAAGGTAGAATCTCAATCCAAAAGAGCCGTCTCGTGTGAGTCTCATAGCGTCCAAGAATGGCTGCGGTGAGTAATCCTTGATTTCGCGACATCCTGTGCTGAATTTTTGTGTAGGAACATGGAGTGTCAACCTATGGCTTCAGCCGCTATTTTGGACAATGGTTACAATATGGTCACTTGCCTGAAGGTCAGAATTCCAGGTGGGCACAAGTATTTGGTTTACGATCCTCAAGCCACTGGGTCAAAGCCTTCCAAGTATGTGATGTCAATTTCGACTTTCGATATCGCGGAATACATGACTCGTACCATCTGCAATACCCCGAACGAAGGTGCACACCGGCTTGATATTGCCTTTTTTATCGAGATGCAGCTCAAAGAAGGGAGGCCACCGCATGCAGGGGCTTTTCCCAAACAACAGTCGTCTATTGCTAGACCGAGTTCAATCAGCAATTCGCCCCTCTCTGTTTCGCCAGAGTCGACTGAGGAAATTGCTTTCCTTTCTAACTTGTCGCAAGCATTGAAACTCAGTTTACAAGACAGTCCTAGGACGCATGTAAGTGCTTTGGCTGGACCTTCGGCTGTTAAGTGTGCACAAAGGTACTGGTCCGACCAAGACAGCACAGGAAGCGCTTTTCCTGAGGTCATCTATTCCGAACAAGAACAGTTGGATAGGATTACCGAAAGTCTCATTGAAGAAGTATGTGATGCTACTCGTCCACCAGCGCCCAGCCAAAACAAGGAACTGCATAATGCTAAGTCGCCCACGAGTTTTGAATGCGGTATCTGTATGGACAACTACTCTGAGAATAGGATTATTCGGATTTCAGGATGTCGACATGTCTTCTGCAGAGAGTGTGTTCAAGGCACAGTCAGAGCAGATTTGGAATTGAACAAGTTTCCAATTCATTGCCCAACATGTACTGCAGTTCGTGGCACAGCAAAGAAAAGCAGTGTGTATTTCGTACCCATCCTCTTGCATTCTTCTTGATTTTGTTCAACAGGACTTGACGAAGAGTTTGTACGTAGACTCGGACTCGAGCCAGCATATTTCCGTATCTTTGAAAGACTACAGAAGGCTGCGGTTGGTATTGAGATTACCTGTCCCAGGAATGCCATTTTCCCTGCTCTAACCTGGAGGTCTGAATGTTGACCGGAAATTTTGATAGATGCAAAGAATCTACCTTTATCGACCGTAAAGTATATCGCTTGAAAGATCAAATTCTGTGTCCTAGTGGCTGCGGTCAGAAGTGGTGCACACGTTGCCAGCAACCTATAGAATCAAGTGACTGGTCTCATTCGTGCGACGGGAGCTCAGAACTGCGAATGCTCTCAGAGCGTGAAGGATGGAAGAACTGTCCAGGTTCAGCTTTTCAGATATCGGGATTTCAAGAGTTGATGTTTTCATGTTACAGGTTGTAATACTCTCATTGAGAAAACGGAAGGCTGCAACCACATGACTGTAAGCTGATCACGACGATTTTCGCCTTAGTTGATGGTGACCTTTAAGACTTCAGTGCAGAACTCCGGCCTGCAACACGTACGTATCCGGAAGCTCACATTTCATTTCACTGATTGAACATGGCCGTATTCTCTTCTAATAGTCACTTTTGTTATGCTTGTGGGGAAGAAATCATCAGGTCAACCGACGTAATCGAAGTAAACTGCGCTCTGCGGGTCCACAAGGAACGTTGTGATTGGAGAGAGGCTCAAGACCAACCTCTTGCAGGCTTAGATCGACCTATGAATTTCGCTTTCGCTAACCCTATACGACATGGTGGTGCAGAGGCTCCAATCCTCCATCTGCCACATGGTTTTCGCCGTACATCACCTAGACCCCATGGTGTTCCTCGTCTATCCCGTCCAGATGAAGTTGTTGTTGGACACCCTGCCCGTCATGCTGGATATCCTGCTCATCATGCTCATTATGCTGGATACCCTGCACATCATGCCAGGCACCATGCGCGCCATGCTGGACACCATGCACATTATGCTCTTTTGTATCAACCCCCTCCCCCTTACTTTCTTCCCCTTGCATCCCCTCCGCCCGGCTTTCCTTTCATACCCCCTCTAGATGGCATTGCTGAGCACCATCAACACTATCCCCCTCGTTGACAATTCTTCAACCTTCGACAGCGACCCTATGCTTTCCATGTATCATTATGTCTATTATGCTTTCCCGCTCTACACATGTCCTTTTTGTATCTACTCTTTTCGGTAAGTCGTTATACACCCCATGTACTACTAGTGTATTGTGCTTTTTTAACTCTGTACCTATGGCTTTTTGTGTTTACTCTGTCATATTCCGTCATGTGTTGTCCTGTGACACAATAAGAAATATGCGACTTCATCTTCAGCTGATTGTAGCAAGAATCGTACGTCATGTCTTGCCGCTATTTCAGACCAGTTGAGAGGCTGGTATAGGCTCGCCACTTTTTGGTCCGGTCATTGGGGGCTCAACAGCCGGACGACAGTCGGCTATTTTAAGCATGTCTAGCTATATGTCTCGCCTTCCAGCCAACACGTCTAGTTCTGTCATTGCAGGTGCTGAGGGCATAGTCCGGTGCCCAACAAGGTTTGTGGCTACACAATTTCCTTGAGGAGATTGACTTAGCAAAACCCCTTCCCATCACTTTGAATGCCAACAACCGCTCATCTATCACCGATATGCAATGCCTGTCAGCGCGGCAATGAGACAGTTACACACTTCTTAATCGAGTGCGAAGCATATGCACAGCAAAGGAGAGGGCTGCATGAAGCAATTCGATCAGCAACATGCACGCTAGAGGCGCTGCTGAACAATCCAGACAACGTGAAACCACTGTTCCAATACATCCATGTGACAAAGCAATTCAAGAGACCATATGGAGATCTGATGATCACAGAGCCAAATGAGGGGACCAAACCAAAGAGGAAGAAGAAGAGACCAAGAGCATAACGAAACCGAGCGGAGCACCAGAGACTTTCTACTACACAACACACACTAATTCACATTTCTGTTCTCTTAGATTCGCCTCACAGAGGCATAATATGGTCACCAGCCCGATTCCGGGTGTAACACCAAAGGTCGAACAGAGAACACATGCAAAGACAGGATATATACATAGAGTCTTAGATACATGGTAGACTCCAACGTAGGGCACAGCCCCAGCGGTTAATGGATAAAATCAAGTCAAAAAAAAACCGCTCATCTATCCTACTCGCCGAGTCAACAAAAGGTCATGCGTGTGCAAAACACATTGATATTTGCCACCACTATGTCCGGAAACGAGTGCAAGTGTACAATCCAAACCTGCCACATCATCTGAAAAGAATCGCCGATCTGTTCACCAAACCACTGGGACAGGGACAACATGAATATCTAGTATCAAAACTTGGTTTGAATCCCCTCATGCATGCTGTGCATCCGGGGGAGTATTAAGGGAAACATGGCATCACAACTGGGGATGCGAGTCACTTAAATTGCCAGATACCTCCCGTTACCATTTCGGGCACCGCCACTGATATCCTCATGTTTTTGTGTGGTCTTTTATTTGCTAGTCTTTGTTGAACATGTTGGAATCTAAACTTGGGTGTACCCAAGAAACACGGACACTAGTTAGTAATCCGCCTCAGTCCGTAAGATAATCGACTGAATTCTGTACCTAAGAAACACGGACACTAGTAAGTAATCCGCTTTACGGTACAGTTCGTATAATAAGTATATGTAGTTAAATGATAGCTCACCCTCAGTCCGTAAGATAATCGACTGAGGGTGCCCGTTAGTGCTACTCTACTATATATGTAGTACGTCGTCCATTGTCCATTGTGTAGGTTATGACAATGCAAGGGTGGCCAGTGTGATATAGTGAAAAGATAAAGGAAGAATATGACAATGATACAGGCACACTTACGGTGTCCCTACAAAGCGGATCGCAACACTCCTCCTCACCGTAAGTGTTGCTCCTCCTCGCGCAGAGTCGTCTACCCAAGGCCTAAGATACCTCGTTGCCGAGCAAATTGTGGGGTCGGTAGGGCCTTTGTAAACATATCCGCAATGTTGTCCTTCGTGTTGATATATTGCATGACTATTTCTTCGGACGCTACCCATTCGCGCAGGAAGTGATACTTTATGTCGATGTGCTTGACTCGCGAGTGAAGGAGTGGGTCTTCAGATAAGTTTGTTGCCGAATTGTTGTCGCAAAGTATTGTCGTTGCTCCTCCTGTGGGGTATCCCAGAGCCTCCATCATCATCCTCAACCAAATACATTCCTGTGCAGCCTCAAAAGCCGCCATGTACTCTGCTTCACAAGATGATGCGGCCACTGTTCGTTGTTTCTTCGTCGACCACGATACTAGTCTGGATCCTAAAGACCAAGCATAGCCGCCAACACTTCGCCGTGTGTCGAGGCAGTTTGCCCAGTCTGAATCGGTGAAACCAATGAGGTTAATGGGCCCGTCGCCTCCCAGTCATAGTTGCATAGTATGAGTTCCCTTCAAATAACGTA
>JABCKS010000301.1:0-21894 GCA_018851325.1 Termitomyces sp. DKA19 | reverse complement strand
ACTGAAAATTCCGTCAATAAAGTTAATGTAATTTAGTCGTGTTGAACTCACAAACTCATGCGATCACGCAGAACGCAAGTATTGTATTATCATCAACATGTTCTTCATCCTGCGGGACGTAGCGGGTAGGGGATTGCTGGTATTCTTCCATCTTGGGTACATCCTCAGAAAAGGACAGAATTTCGTTCATCGGTGCGAAAGAATCCATATCAAATGCGGAGGAATGTATGTATGAGGCTGTCGGCTAGTCCGAAGAGGTCAATGCGTAAATGCAAAGGTGGGGAAGGTGTGAGGGTATCTGATACCATGAAATGGCCCAGAATTTATAGGAGCGTACACAGTGGTATCCTACGCGCCATGGCCAATGGCCATGGCCAGAGCAGCACCGTTTCGGAAGTGAACAATCGGGTTCTAACAAGATTCAAACTCAGCACAACTACTGCTTGAGATATCCTGGCCATTCCAAGGCTGAAGATGAAGCTGTCGCGCAAAGATATTGACAATGTATGCCTAACCTAACTGGAGGTTACAGGAGTATGCCTGGCTTAGCGGCCATTTGGAGTGAATGGGTCACCGGTCACACGGTGCATATTATTGACCCACGCTGAGGCCATATGACATCATGCACAATTGCTCGCTCTCATTCGCAATTGGGACAACGATTTCATACAGGATCAAGACAATCTGTTGTATGCTAGCTAAAACCACAGTTCCACAATGAAATTCTACGAATTTATGTTGTACTTCTGGAGTCATCGAGGTGGGAAAACATTGCGAAGTCGGTATTTACAGATCGACCCTGACAGATATCGACCATTGTTAGCATGAACCCCGGATGTTCCGGAATAGACATCAACACACCTGAGCACATGTCTATACTTGACGGTATTGTTCTTCACGGCATTTACAGCTCTTCCCGCATCTTTCACTGTATTGGATTGGCATCACGTAATGGTAAGGGACAAGAGGGCTAAAGAAACTTACTATCGAGGACTTCGATCCAACTCTTAACGCCCCTTTTCACGGCAAGTTCCAGCATATCTATAACCTCTTTCTTGCTGCCACTATATATAGTACCAAATCTCGTCACTAGCTTCATAACGATGGGATTGAACTGCTCGTACATTCGACTTCCACCGAGAAGTGCTCCGTTTCCCGTGATGTCTGCAGGGCGCTGAGCATTCTGAATGAAAGTGAGGTATGGAGAAACTACCGGAACTGCGCAAAGCAGGCAATTCGTCATCAGGGACAGCGACCATGATAAGCCGACCGTGGACTTTGAGCACTGTCATGAGTTCAGTGAGAGGAATCCCACGAGAAACGTTAGCAGTGCACTAACAACGGGTTTTCAGCTGGCCAACGGAAATAGTCACTTCTCAAACGCACAATAATTAGGTCTAACTTCCCCTGCCAGGGTTTTGCAAAGCCTTCATTTCCAGTGATAACGAAGTCAGTTGCTCCCAGAGCACGAGCATCTTTCTATATCAAGACATGTAAACTTGGTCCTTTTTTTAAAGCTGTACGTGCCTCTTTGCTCGTAGAATGAGAGAAGGCTACGATCTGCTCCGCTCCCAGAGCACATGCGAATTGAATGCCAAAGTGTCTAATTTTGGGAAATAAGTGTCAATTCTGACTGAGATTCAAGGACTATCATTCACCCTAGACCACCGATACCAACGATGCCGACTCGCTTTCCAGGTCTGCATGGAAAACGTGAGCTAGGAAAGCCAAGCATGATGTGAGCATACCCAGTGCCGTTCCTAACAAGGGGTGAGTATACGGTGATACCGGCGCATAACATTGGAGCAATCTGTTCTAGAGGAAGGTCCGCTGGTAGGGGAAAGACAAAGCGTTCGTGAGCACGGACGGCCGTTGAATATCCACCATGAGCAATGTCGCCCTGTTGAACATGACTACCCTGCCATTTGATCTTCAAGGCGCTCACATTAGGATACCTGGCGTTATAGGTATCAACCTCCCTGAGGCAGCTATATATGCATAGCCGATACATAAGATGGCGCATATAATGACGATCGAATACTTACTACTGCTCGTTGTCAGTGATGCATCGGTCGCACTCGAAGCATGAACAGATCTCGGCTCTAAATGCACGAAGTAGATGTAACGTTTCACATGGATAGCTTAGACAAATGCTCACCCGACGCCAGCACGATCTCCGACCTTGAAGGACTTGACCTTGGGCCCAACCTTGACGACGTGTCCTACGATCTCATGACCAGGTATGAGCGGCTTTTCAGCAATCAGGAGGATCTAATACGAGCGGAGAACTAGGATCACCACATACCAAAATAGGGTGACCCCATCCACCCGTAATCGTATGGACCTTGTATTGGACATTTGAACCCATAACATGTAGAGAAACAAGCAAAAGAAACGTACATCCGAGCCACAAACGCCACAGAACTCAATTTTAATATCAATATCATAGTCCCCAGCACGTTTCGGCTCAAAGTCTATGACTTCGAACTTATCCCAGTTCTTAGTGTCATGGATTCTGCACGGAAAAGGAAGAAACGCGTCAAAACAAGGTATCCATTCGTAAGACCCACGCATATCCTTTCCATTTAAGATCGGATTTGGAAGACATATCACACGATGCTTGAGATTAAGGGTGGGGATGGAGTAGTATAATAGCAGGGAGTTCCCAAACCTAAGAGCTATGAACGGTCCTAGTGTCGTCCTTGTCTGACGTCACAGTCAGAAGTAATAATGATCCTGACGTCAAATTGATCGTCGCTAATGTGATGGCAACTGATGAAATCTACCTCGGAAGTTGAATGAATCTATGTGAAGTGTCGAGACATGGATCCATGACCTTTTAGAGTTCGTGCGCAGAAAAGCGTAACCCACCATGCCGCGTCTGGGATGACGAACCTTCAGAAATGTCTTCCGATGATTATAACAAACGGTGTCTTTGGATCTATCATTTTTCTAGATTCAACGCCTCCTCGAGCTCAATGAAAGGCGTTAACCCGTTTCGCCGTACACAGAAAATCCACTGTGCGAAGAATGTGCTCCAATGAACATCTTCTGCTATTCAACAATCATTAAACCACTACCCGTGGACCTACATTCCTTCGCCCATATATCTTTGAGTCTACCGTTTTCTTTACTTATTAAAGCCATCTTATCCCTTACTATCGTATGCGACACATGTCACTCCTCATCCCGAAATACCTTGATACGTTCCTATATCGTCCGTACTTAATGTATTTGTTCCGTAATGTTCCCCAGCATAAGAGGTACGTACTTATGTCTGCATTTACTTTTGCGCAACCAGACTTACAGCAGTTCTGTCGGCAAAACTCTTCTCTGTGTGACCGTACGCTACGGCTTTGGGTGGTCTACCGTTGCAGCTCCGTAGTTCATCATTAATTCAACCAACGAGCTGACATTTGGCCTGTTATTCCGGTAAGTACTTACCAATCCCTGCCCCGCAAGCCGACGAGTGCAATAGTTGAAATGGATGGGATGGCTAATAACGGCAGATCAGAATCGGAGTCGATGACAAGGACACTGCGGCGATTCTACAGATCATTCCGATGTATTGGGTTTAAGGTGAACGGGCAAAAACCGGCAAGCACACACTACTCCACTTACTGTAATTTGTGCCGTAAACTAATCTCGATAGATATACAATACGATGACCGCCCCCGCTAGCCGCAATATACGGTACGCATTTGAGGCTTTATTACAATGTGCCTTGCTGTGATCTTTGATTGTAATTTTGTCCGACTCTGATGGACTACAGCTCGCGAAGGTCCACAATTTTTTTTCTTTTTCAAGGATTTTGCCAAGGCTAATAATCCTTTCAAAGCAATTGGCTTGCGAACCGAGAAATTTCAAGTGCCTGAGTTAAATAGAAAAGTTGGGGGAAGTATGATCTGGCTCGACACTGGATGCCTTCGCAATGTCTTCCATTGCTGTTGACAATGATATAAGCCTTCTACCACACGGACAGTGGTCCACTTCCAAGTTCTGCATATGTGACCATCTTCTCCCTCCATGGATATATCTTTCACAGCGGTAGGAATTATTCCGTATCTTCTGAAATACTTCCTGTAACAAGCAGGGAAATCTGATCGTCCTGGTTGTTGATGGACTCATTCAACAGTTGTATCTGCTGCAATGAGTTGCTATTGCAGGCTGGTCCCTGGGAACTGCCTTATTGATATCAATGTATTGTTCAATCTAAAGGTTGTCTGATGACGTCCAGCAAAGGTTGAATGATTGTATCAAGACTTTCGTGTACATACTGCGGGGACTCACAACTGGTCCTCGAATAAAAATGAAAATAAACAAAAAAACAAAAAAGACTTTCTTTCTTTTCGGTATGTTTTACTTGGACATAAAATCCACGTCTGAATGGTGTCTACCTCAACTAGACACAAACGTCTGTTCTCTTGGAATTCCTGCCCGGGTATCATCCATTTTTGATAGCAGACTGTCCTCTGAACAGAAGACCTAGCATTTGCAAAGTGGGGTTCTTCTTCCTAGCATTTGCAAAGTGGGGTTCTTCTTCCTAGCATTTGCAAAGTGGGGTTCTTCTTACTACAGGCATGGACACCTTTTGTCATGCAATATTTCAGAGCTTCAACTCTCTTCAGGTGGCTGCAATAAATTGAGACAGTCTACTGTAAAAACAATGACTCAAGCAGTTTGGCCATGGGTTTCTCTTCATTCTATCTACAAACTCATTTACTGAGCCATTATCAGAAGGTCATGCTTGGGGCTCAAAGCTCATACATGAGTGTTATCCAGTATGTAGGAAAAATGGAGTTATCCACATAGAAGAATGAACATGGTTGTTGTACTAAAACTCAGCATCTAGGCAGGAGCTCATTCCAATCATCCTGTCTCTTATTACAGAACAGTTATAGAGACTATTCCAATTCCTGGTTCACATGCTCAGTCTGTTCATTTGACTGAGGACAATAGGCTATGGTTGTGTGGAGCTTTGCCTCCAGCAAATAGTATAGTGCCTTGGGTAAATTTTGCTACAAACTGAGGGCCTTGATCTGAGATGTACCCATCTGAGAGACTATGGAGCTTCTAGACATTCTTTCAATACAAACTGGCAGTTCTCAAGGCTGAGAAAGTGGTGTGAGTAGAGATGAAATGACCTTGCTTCCTATCAAGATCTGCTACCACTATAACTGCATCATATGTGTGAGCATCTGGGAGTTCAATGATAAAGTCCACTGAAGCAATGCTTCAACAGCCAGCAAGAATTGGGAGAGGGCAGAGTTGGCCCATAGGTACCTGACAATGAGGTTTAGTGCAAAGGCAGAGGTCATAGGCATTAGTGTAAGTGTCAATGTATCTGGACATCCTCAGGCCATCAATAATTCTGGGACATCAGTTCTAATGTTTTCCACCTACCAGAATGCCTTGCCACTCAAGAATTGTGATGCTGCTCCACAATATGCTGTTGGAGTTTGAGGATGTTAGGCATACAGATACATTCCTAAGAGGTCAGCAGCCCATTCTAGAAAACTTCCTCTTCAGCATGTACTGATTCAACTCCACTAGCATGTTAGGCCTGAAGGATCTGTGCTGCCTATACTACAGTATCTTCCTAGGTACCCTTGCAATTTCCTTGTTGAATGTCCTTAAGGATGTTTGCCTTATCCATTTGAACCACAATTCTTTCCAAAGTATAAATGGCAAAGAGCTCTACCTTACAAAGTATGATGTTGTTATTATCATCTGCTTTTGTATTATAATCAGCTCTCCCAGACAGTGCATTCAGTTTACCCATATTTTGTTGAGGCTTGTGATGCAGTAAGAAGTCAAAGTTGGCCAGATATAAGGACTATCAAGCCTGATATAAATTGAGTTTCTTTGCTGAGCAAAAGTATTCAAGGTTCTTGTGATCTGTCTAGACTTCAAACTTATACTATATGCCCTCAAGAAAGTATCATCATTTCTCAAAGGATCAAACAATTGCAAGCATCTCCTTATCCTTATTATGGATCTCATAGTTCTGTTCTACTGCATTGAGACTCTTGAAGTAGAAGGTTATAGACTGCCACTTACCATTCTCCTTTAACTGTTGGGACAAGACAGCTCTGGTGGCAAAGTCCGAGCTATCAGCTTCAATATAGAAGGCAGAGTTATTGTCTGAGAACAGGAGGACTGATTTAGAGGTAACAGCTTACTTGAAGGCATCAAAGATGGCTTGTTGCAAGGACTATCATTGCCATGCTACATTCTTACTAGTGAGGTCAAAAAAGGGATGAGCATGATAAAAGAAGTCCTGAATAAACCTCTGGTAGAAGTTAACAAAGCTCAGAAATGCTTGGACTTCCTTCTTGTTCTTTAGTTCTAGCTATTCTGCTATACCTGCCACCTTAACTGGGTCCATCTCTGCCATACCATATAAAATGATCAAGCCTAGGTATTCCACCATGATCTGCTCAAATTCACATTTTTCTGATTTTCAAGTAGAGCTGGTGTTGGTGGAGATGTTCTAAGACAATGTGTGTGATCTAATGATGCTCCTCTAAAGTCTTGGTGTAGATGAGGATATTATCCAGATAGACACAGACAATGCCTTCTGCAAAAGGTCTTTGTATAGATAAATATATCATTCAGATAGATATAGACAATATCTTCTGCAATCAGATCATGGAAGATGTCATTTATTATTAGTGGCAGAGCTATTGGTAATGTCAAAGAACATCAACAGAGGCTCAAATAATTAGTCTGAAATGCAGCTTTACCCTCATCTCCTTCTTTAATGCACACATTATTATAACCCTAATGGATATCCAACTTAGTAAAGTAATGTGTGTCTCTAAGGTTGTTGACAAGTTCTAATATGAGTGGTAGGAAGTAGCAATTCTTCACTGTCATTGCAAACTAGACTTGATAGTCTTGAGTCAGATAAAAAGACCTGTTCTTCTTCTTAATCAAGAAGCTAAAGGAGGCTATTGAGGACTTAGAAGGTCATATTCAGCCAAAGCAGAGGTTCTCCTACAGGAATGCATCTGATTTATCCTGCTCACATAGTATAAGTATATAGACTTTACAGCTGGAAGGTTCTGCTCCAGGTATCAGCCCAATTGTATAGTCCTATTGCTAATGCTCAGGGAGTGAGTCAAAAGATGCCTTGAAGAATGTATCCTCAAAGTTCTGAAGATAGTGAAGGACAGTGCTATAAAAGAGCTTAAGCTGAGAGCTTTCTGCAAATGCCTCAGCCAATCTTTGGAAAGTGGTTTGACCTGGCCCTAATCTCTACTACTGTCAGAGGTGGGTAGAGTCTTGTAGTATAAATTCTATCACCTGCTTCAATAGTCTTGTTTAGAGATTTAGAGGCTAGAGTACTGGAAAATTCTCCTGCACCTCCTTTCTTCTAGAGTTTATACTCAGCTCCCCTGACATCCTCATAGAGGCCCTCTATGAGGAAATGCTCAAAGGGAGAGATCCAAAAGGTTGAGATTAGCATAGGGGAGGTGGTCTACATGACAGGTATATACAACAGCATACTCACAGACCTTTGCTCTACATTCCTCTCTTGCCTTCCCTGCACAGGTAGTGCAACAATGAAAGTAACAACTTATCTTCACCACTTCCTTTGCTCAGTCAATCTCAGGGTTATGTACTTGAAGCTAAATAAACCTCAAAATCATGTCCTGTTTTCCCAAACTAGTGACAGTAAAAACTGCATACTCTGAATGAGTCTGATAGCAGAGGACTACAAAAGCAAATGGAGCTAGCTTTATTGGGAGTGCTATAAATATTATATACCAAGATAGGGCATATAAGTAGTTGAGTGATAAGATAGTGTTAATTCACATATTCTGTGTCAAGAAAAAGACCAGTTGCTCTACTGTTAAGTAGAGCAACTATACTGAGAGTCCACTGAGTGTCTGTCATCTCTATCTCTACTTTCAATCTTTAAGAGTTGACAAGAGGGAGAAGAGGCAACAATATGATGACAAGGGAGGTGACATCCCTATGCAGGAATTTTCAGGCATAGTCAATAGGGAACCTCCCTAGTTGAAGTATTAACTGGAAGATATTGTATGTGAGAGAGTGTACTTACAGTTTCAGTCACAGAATTAGGTACAATGGGGGTTATGTTTAGATTCTATATATAGAATGGAAAAACAATTAGTACTAGGCAATGGAGGCATACAGTTCATCCATTGCTTTCTTAAAAATCCTCTTCCAACTCAAGGAGAGGGGTATTAGCATCTCCAACTTCCTTGCTGAGAGGTCCTTTGGCCAAAGATGTTAGAAGAAGGGGCTTTAGAGGCATTTTTAGCAGCAAAGAGTTGAACTAGTAATTCTTTCTGCTCAGATGAGAAGAGATAGCAAACTTCCATCCCTTGAGAGCAGTAGCAAGCAAAGTGGCATGCCTTTCTACGTTGCTAGCAACACAGAGGGGTGTAAGAATGCTAGTAAGAAGTATCTACATTTATGGAAATGCCTATGGATAATGAATGAGGAGGTGGAAAAGTAGGAGTGTATAAATACTTGTTTCAGTTCTACAATCTGCTACTGTTCTTGAGCTACCTTATCCAGTCATCATTTTGCTATACTGTCAATTCAGTCTATAAGAGAGGGGTGGAGATTCTTTTCAAAGGTAAAATAAAGTTGTTAACTATTAAGGAAAGTAGTCTGCTTGACCAAGGCTCAAAAGGAGTTGATGTACTCATCCATGGACCTTTTTCCTTAACTATACTGGTTATGATCAAGAAGAGAAAGTACAGTAGTCTTAACAGATTGAAGAGGGAAGAACTCAGCTTAAAAATTGCATTCAAACTCATTTCAACTTGCAAAACTCCCTACTGCTCCATTTCTTTGGAAAGCTTATAGTGTATATGTCTAAGTGCAACCTAGCTTTAAATAAGAAAAGACTTATCCAATTATTAAAGCATTAGAGGCCAATGTTTTGCTGCTCAGCTGGATATAAGTGATATAGGACTAAAGAAACTACTCTCTAGTCATATGATCTTTATCATGAGTATTGGAAAGAGTAGAGTAGGGTATTTTGGAGTATGCTATCATTGTAGTGTCAAGGCAAGCTGGTAACAATGTGGTAGGGGGCATAGGGACTATCTGAGAAGTTGGAGGAGGGAGGAAAAGGCATACAAGAAGAGCTTGAAGTGAATGGGCAATAGTCCCTATAAATTGGCATAAACTGGTGAATTTATTAGTGTGAAGGGTGAAAGAAGCTTGAATAGACTGCACCTGAGTTCTTCAGAGCTAACAAACAGTATTAGGCATTATTCTAAGAGCTGGAATCATCCCAAAGGTCTATTGGCAGTGTTTGAATAGTTATAAAGGTTAGTCAGATTATAGTTGGGGATACAACAGAGACTTCTAAGAGCAAGAGTAGCTCTAGCAGCTAAAAAGGAGCTTTCAGACTGATATGAGAGACTTGTTCTGCTATCAAAGTGATTTCTAAAGGCTGTAGCTTGGTCACACAATTGGAAGAGGAAGATCCAAAGTATATTCAATGTCTATGAGAAGTTCTAGAGGTCTAACTACTTATCTAAATGCCAATGCTTAGAAAATTGACTCTAGAGTTTTTAATAAGAACACTATATGACAATAAGTCCAGAATCCAATTCCAAAAGTGGAAGTTCATCTTAATCAGCCTCAATCTCCAGCCTGATAAGGCATAACCACTTTGAAATACCACTATCAGACAGCCTTAGTTTGAAAGTACTTGTCACCAGGAGTTAAAAGGATAAGAATGCAAAAATAGCTAAAAATAAAGGAAACCAGAATGGGGTCTCACTTGGACAGGTCTTCTGACATTTAGTCTATAATGTATACAACTATAGAGCCACTTAAAGGGTTATTCTGTCCAAAAATCTCACTATAATACACATATTTATTTCCAATATCTAGGAAAGCTAGGGCACTATCAATGGTTGTCAGAGTCCAAAGTCAGCATCATTGTTTAGAACCTTCTATTCCTCTTCTTCAGTCAATACCCTTTACTTATATTATTCTCTTTCTGCTAAGCAAGAAATATTTAACAGTTCACCTAGTATTTTCCACAATAGCTCTATTAATTGTTTAATAAGAGCATATCTTACCCTAACATCAATAAGCAGCTCCCTTGCAGCTGCTAACTCCCTCTCAGAACAACTTTTTTATATATGCTGCCTGCTCTCTGTACTTTTCTAGTAATAAAGGCACTGTTAGTGCTATTGTTAGAGGCAAGTTCTTACTTAGCTACTTCAGCTCCCCATTAGACACTAGGCAAGAGGAGGTTGAAGCTTATTTTTCCTAGCAATATCAATTAGTATAGCTTCAATATGAGCCTCCTGCATAGTTGCCACATTTACAAAGTGGTTATACAATCCTATAAGGACCTCCTTGAAGGTCCAGTCATGTTTGTCCCAATTCATATGCAAGACATGTTGGAGGAACCAGTTCTATGCTTCCCCTTCTATAAATTTATGGAGTGCAAAGATATGCTCCTGGTCTATATCATCTTCTCCATAACAGCATGCTGCTAGGTGGTAACAGATGTCCATAGCCCAGTCCTCTAATTGGGAAAACTTATATTCTCCAGCATACACTCTTATATGCTTTCCTTCAGACCAACAGGGCTTGACACTGTCAGAAAACTTGAATCTGACTCCCAGTGAATTATCTATAAGGCAAATCAGGTGGTCATGCATATGATCCATGTAGATCTTGACTGCCTTATTCATTCCTGGTGTGCTAGCATGCAATTTGTGAGGGGAGGGTAATGACCATGCCTTTATTGCTGGATATTAAAGCTCTGCAGTCCTGCATTTAGAACACAGCCCTTAGGGAAAGGTACTGGTGGTTCTGGTCAATGACCAAGGAGTCTACAATTATCTCAACAATCTCATCCATCCTAGTCATTACTACAATGACCCTGTTCAGAGTTGCTGTGGTGGTCATTGTCACCACTTCCATTCCCCAGATCTCTGTCTGGTTTACCAGTTCTCATGACAAATTGTCATCTCATATTGTCTATGGGCATAACACCTTCACACCCCTCAAAGACTATACTATACCTTGGTCATCTATTAATGACTCTCCTCAATCCTGCAAGTCTTAGTTGCAGATGCATTGATAATTAATGCAGTCATTCCAATTGTCCACTAGGTGGACTTGTCTTGCAATGTGTCATGGTGTTGCTGACTTCTCAGAGATGCATTCCTTGCATTCCTCTTCCTTAATTGTAATATGTTGACAAGGCATCCTATACTTAGGCAGATCTTCTGCCTCCTCATTACCAGCAGAATAGGATATTTCCATCTCTACCTTGAATACTGCCCAAAGAGGTAGTTCATTGGTGTTAGCTTGCTGTCATGTGGCATTTTGACACTTTTCATAGTCCTACTGGGACTTATTTGCTTGTCTAGGTGTATTTAAAATATCTATTGCTTCTGCAATATCTGGTGCTTATTGATATAGTACCAATTTGGCCAATGTGGCTGTTGATGTTGCTGTCCCTTGTGCTAGCTTACACTTTATATACTCAGTGAGCTTTAGCTCAAAAATGCATGTAAACAGTTTGATGTATTCTGTCAAATAAACCCTAGGTACATGCTGGCCTCTATCAGCTAGTAATTGTAAATGCTTTACAATATAAAGTTGCAGACACTTTTACATCAATTCTTTTCTGACTATTGGAAAACAGTCCAGTACCAGCTGAAGCTGGACTAACAAGGTCAATATCAACCTTCCACTCTCCTTTTTATCTGAGGAGTCTAGTTTAGACACTATATCCAGAACTTTCCCAGGGCTCTTGCACCTCACCAGTGGCTCCTACCCACTCCTTCTCAGCTTCTCCACTATCAGAAGTGCTGAAGGCAAAGTTAGGTAGATCAGCAATGCTAGATTTGTTGCTGGAATCAATGACTCTAATATAAACAATTTATTCCCTGGTCCAGAGCCAGGGTTCAGGATTAATTTCATTTATGATATGGATAGACTGCCTAGCATTCCAAAGCTCTTACTCATATTGAGCCTCACTTTGTCATCCCATTTTAGTAGGGGCTAGTATTTTGATGCTGAAGGCATCTCAAGAGTTTTGGGGTCAACAGCTGGCTCCAAAAGACTTGGTGTTTGGCTGAGTAGATTAGCTATGAGAACTTCTTGTTGATGTGGCAAAAAAGAAGTCACAAAGTTTGATGAGCATGATTATAGTTGCCTAGTATGGTAACAAGAGCCCAGAGTCTAAAGCTGATAGCAGAAGATTCAAAAAAAATATAGCCATTAGCTATAGAAAAAACAAGCTTGTGATATCATGCAGCAGCTGAATCAGACTACAATATCAGATTTGACTAGCTATGATGGTGAAATTACAAGATGTTGTCTTATGTAATCTATAGTTGCATATCACAGTGCATGTCAGGTTATATTTATGATATAATATGTGCTGCTAGTACAATAACTATATGACAGGTAACCTTACAAGTTACAGAGGTCTCAAAGGCTGTATCTAGTAGACAATAGTAAGCTTAGCAAACTTTATCCAAGCTATATACTAAATTAGTAAATAAGCTTCTCGATAATAATAAAAAAGCAATAATAGAGTTGAGTATAAAGAAGAGTTGAGTACAATGAAGAATTGAGTACAAAGGATAGATGGGTGATTAAGACTGAGTTGGCACTGAGCACTGGTATCAATATCACTAACTATATCTTGCAGGTAGTTTATGTACAGCCAGAGATAGTATTCTAGTATCTGATTGATGCACTTGGTCTGTCCATCAGTCTCCAGGTAGTAGGCTATGGATAAGCTGGACTTGATGTCTAAGGCCTAATATAAAGATTGCCAGAACTGTAAGATAAATAAGATGCCTCAGTCAGAAATAATGTTATTGGGTAGGCCATGCTTTGTGAAGATGTGGGTAATGAAGTGTCAGGCTAAGCACAGATTATCATCTATAGTCTAGCAAAGGATAGAGATGGCTTATTTTCTTAGCTAGCATATAACAACAAGAATCATATTATGTTCTTCAGACTCTGAGAGCTCAACAATGTAGTCTATGGAAATAGAAGACCAGAGTTGGCATCCTGTTAGGAGGGATTTGAGAAGTTCAAAGGGGTGGTGGCATGGGACCTTGGGTCAACAGCATGTCTCACAAGTGCAGACATATCAAGTGATGTCTTTTTTGAATCTAGGCCAGAAGTATGTTAAGTATATTTACATAACTAGTTGAAGGGTCTTTTACATCTCTGAGTGACTCTGGAGTTTGTGATTGTAGTGCTGTCAGAGGACCTTGAGAAGGAGTTTCTGATAGTCTGGGACATAAATATTTCAGATAATATAAACTTAGTCTGTGTACAAAAGACTAAGGTGTGTCCAATATCCAATTCTGCTCTTATCTATGCTCCACTTTCTAACCTATATATCATAGCATGTGGTGCTGTCTAGCATCATGCATGGCTCCTTTCCAATACTCTCCCTGACTTAGCAGACACATAAATGTCATTATTGTAGAGTTATAGTTCTCTGTAGAACTTTGAATATAATGGTTGAGCCAGAAACTCTATGAAAAGGTTTGCTAAGTTATCTTTGCTTGGAACATAAGTGATATAACCTTTCCCTGCTCAACTAGTTGACATATATAATGATGGTGAGCATCAATGTGCTTAACATAGTTGTGTCCCCATTTGTTCTTGGTGATAACAATTGAACCATTGTTGTCACCTTGTAATTTGAATAGTAATAGTACTCCAAAGCTGATCTCTTTCAAGTTTGAAAACATCCACTGTATATGCTCTGCCACCTTCCTTACTGATATCTAGAGCTCCAGCATATTGGTCCTCCTACCTGAATAAATACTCTCTCTGACACTAAGTGCTAGGTATCTATGTCTGATGCAAAATCTGAGTCAAAGTAACTATGAAAGATATAATTCTAGTAGCCCTTGCCACCATATTATAATTCATAATGGGCCATTGCCTTCAGGTACTGCATTACATATTTGAGGGCCTTTCAATGCACTTTTCCAGAATTCTTTATGAAACAGCTAAATGATGTCATGGCAAATACAATGTCAGATTGAGTCTCTACTTGTGCATACATAATAGACCCTAAGACCTCATTGAATGGCTTGTCTACCATGAATTTGGTCTTTTAGTATGGTAGTGCATTGGAACCTGCTCAGAATTTCACCTGAGGGTAATGGGGTATACTTTGGCTTACAGTTACTTATACTATACCACTCAAGTATGCATCTGATGTATTCTTCTTAGTTGAGTGTGAGGTTTTGGCTTTGGTCATAGGTGATATGTATTCCTAGTATGAAATGTATGTTACCTAGGTCTGTTATCTCAAACTTTTCCTTCAGCTCTCAGCATGCTTATTTGGCCTCCTTTTTTTATAATGATATACCAGTTATATTGTCTATATATATGCTTGTAACTATCTTTTCACTATTTCTCTTCCTCAACCTCACTAACTGATCCTTCTCTAACCTTTTGTATCCTGATACCTAACCTTGTTATATTCTCATTCAATGTTTTCTGCCAGTTATTTCCTGCATCAATAGTCCCATTCAATACCTTGTCCAACACCACCACTAGTCCTTTCTCATCATCTTCAATATGCTTCAGATCCTCTGCTACCACACTTGCAAAGTCACTAAGGAAAAAATTGCTAAGTGAATGTCACTAAGGTCAATAAAGGTCTAGCAACAAAGAGAGAAAAGGGACAAAAATATAAGTCAAATGTAAATAAACTGAGGAACAGACATAAAAACTAGTTGCTAGTTGTAGTTGCTAGCATTACTAAGACACTATAACACTATAAGGCACCCATATTTGGTACCATGCTAAGTCAAAAATAAGTTTACTAAGGCTTGTCATAAAGCTGTTAATAATGTGACAAAGAAGATCAAAAATGTAGTCTGAAGCCAAGGGAGACAATGAGCAGAGTACTTTGAGGCTGCAATAGACAGTGCTGGACAATAATTCTTCTTGTTATTTTTTCTAGGTATGTACAGAGGGTATTTATACTGTTGTAAGTAATATAATCAAGAATGGGAAATTGGTTGCTAAAGGCAACAGCATCTGTCAAAATGTTTGAGGTTCTATTCCATTGGTTGGATGATAACTATTCATGAGTATATGATGTCAGAAATGAATGTAAAATGTGTCAAATGAAAAAAAAAATAAAAGATCATCAAAGTAGATGTTTAAGCAAGCATACTATATGTCAGTATTTGAAGTATCAATGTTAATTGAGATAAGAACAATGAATGAGATCCAAGAAGTTACATATCTATATAATATGTTCATTTTAAAAGAGAAGTACCTTTGTCACTAAGAGTTGTTAGTAACAAACATCACTAAAGAAGTTCTTGGCTAGATTGTTCTAGATCCTCAGTCTAGGCCCCATATAATAAGTGCTTATGATCCATAAAAATCTTATAGTTGCTAAGGTTTCATGCAAAGTCTCATGCTGAGTTCCAGGTTATATGCTGTTCAGATAAGATATTCTGAGATGACAGTAACTGTACTCAGCAACAGATGAGTCTTATCACTGGGCTATCTCCTTGTTCATCACCTCCTTCCACAAGTTTAGCTTAGTCATTGCCTTACTAAACATTTTTAGGATCCAAGTGTTTTTGTCACCTCTACTATGTGCAACTGCTGTGATAGAATCTACCTTCAATTCATTGTTGGGTTTTGAGGCTGTAAAAAGTTAAGTGGAGGTTGTCAAATTTAATTGCACTGCTCATACAAGGGGTAATAGTGGTGGTAGTAGTGGTGGTGCAGCATTGCCTTAGATCCTAGCTGAATGCTTAAGTTGATTTTTCTTTAGCTGGAGCATGGCCTGTATGAAGATATTTGCTATGTCTCACATATTATTTTCAGCTTACTCACCAATCCTTTACTGGTCCATTTATGTGACATTTTTGTTAACAATATTTCCCCCCACTTGTGTTATGGCATTATCAGTAGTCTGTGCATCAGTTATAGGGTCAGTTGGCTCATTACTATGAATGTCAAAAATTGTGAAGAGGTTCACCAACTCATTTCCACAGTTGTCTGGTAAAGTCTGATAGCCCAAACCTTCTTTGAAGACTACATTATGCAACCAGAACATCTTTCTAACAATGTAATCCAGCAACTTGTAATAGCCCTTCCCAAAGTAACTAATCAGGATAGCCTTCATAGACCTTATGTTCAACTTGTTTGGATTGTCTTCTTTGGGAATTTTTGCATATGCTGTACATCTAAATATATTCAAGTGCATGATATCTGGTTTTCTTCCAGTCTTGACCTTATGTAGTATTTTACTAGGTGGTAGCTTATTGAGATAAAATTCAGAAGGTAGACTACTGTGAAAGTTGCTTCCCCTTAGAAGTGAGTAGAAAGCTTAAAGTCACTCAACATACTCCATACTAAGTTGAACACAGTTTTGTTCTTCTTCTCAGCTATACCATTTGTAGAAGATGAACATGATGGTGTAGTCTTATGTATAATTTCTCAATTTGTACAATACTTCTTCCACAGCTCATTTACAAACTCAGTGCCCTTGTCTATTCTGATAGCCTTTATTTTGTACTCAGTCTGGTTCTTGACTTTAGCATTGAACATCTTTAGATAGATAAAGGTTGACTCCTTATTCTTATAAGTTAGATACCATATATCAGTTTTGACACCTGCATAGTTGGAAACAATCATCATCTGCCTTGTTTCTTCATTGTTTGAACTCTGGCAGGACCCCAGAGGTCAAATGCTATACACTTATAAGGTACCTTTTCAACTTCTACTTCTGCATTAAATAGTTGTCAGATGTTCTTTTACATTATGCAGTTTTTGCATTTGTCAAAGACTGCTATCTTTGTTACTGATAGCTCTATGACTGTCCCATTTTTGATTATCTTGCAGAGTGCAGACTTACTAATGTGCCCAAGGCATCTATGCCATGTCTTAAAGTTGATAGGATGGTACAATAATTATGTTAACATGGCTATAGGTATAAGAGTCTTAACAAAGTTAATCTTGTACATTGTCTCAGATGCTGAGCCTGCATGCATGAATGGAGTTCTACTCTCATTGTAGAAGGTGGCACCTGTTTTCCTGAAGCACATTTTGCACCCCTTTTAACTAAGAGATCTGATTAATATGAGGTTGTAGCTTAGGTTTAGAGTACATATTACATTCTTAAAAGTGAGTTCAACTAGTTTTTCATTATATATAACTTGCTTTCTGACTTTTCCCACTCTTGCAATGTAAAACAATCTGTCCTTGTTTACTGTGCAGCTGATCATCTCATTTGAGTTTGGCTTTCTGTATATTACAAAGTCCCCTCTTTCCATAAAGAAGTGCTAGTTTGCTGTTGAGTCTGTACATATAGTTATCTTATCATCACTGTGAGGGCTGTTTGTCATTGCAAACACTAGGCACTTGGGGTTTTCCTCATTCTTTGCTGACACAGTTGCAGAGTTTGTGGCAGGTATTAGAGTCATTGTTGTATTGGATGTATTTAACTCATTTTCTTTTCCTTTTTCCCTTTTCTACCAATCTGAATATCAGCCCTCCATCCAACCCCCTTTTTGGTAGCACTGCTTTTTTGCATGCTTCTCATGCTTACAGTTTGAGCACTTTTTTCTGTGGCTCATATGGGTTGATAGTGCCTGTACAGATTTTGCAGAGGCAATAACTAATGGACTATAGGTGAAAACAGCATGTATTGTAAGCTGAATTATAACATCTGTGGGACTTTTTGCCTCCATCAATGTGCCTATTATGGCTGCCCAGGATATGGGCATGGATTTTATAATAAATATCCTGAATTTTATGTCAGTGATATTTGTACCCTGATCATTAACTTTTAACCAGTAGTATATATTACCATGAAATGACTCTTGATATTTGTCCCATCAGTGTACTTTATAGCTGCAAGTTCTTTCCTTGGCTTAGATCAGGCAGAGGTCCAACTTTGCATTATGTATATTGGTCAGTGACTTCCATGTGTTTGCTACTATGTTGTCAAGCCTAACACTATCCTCTATTGGATTTACAACATTGAGTGTTACCATGCTTTGTGCATATGCATCATGTTGGAGCCATTTAGTTTGCATTAGGTTTGGGTCTCCCCATCAAGTGGTGGAGGTACTCTGGGAGGTTTTTTTGGTGATGTGTTTGACTTTTATGGGGACAAGAGAGTTGAACTATTTTATTTCATTAGTCAGATATCTATATATGCCATAGCTATGGACAGCTTCAGCAACAGTTGTTTTAAACAATGTCCAGTTTGATTCATCAAATTTTTCCTCTGCCTGTAGCAGGAAGAGGTTCAGGTTGCTAGACATAATGTCTCACTTTGATTCTATGGTTAGGGGTTGGTTTTAGTGGTTTAGATAAATTTTGTAAGTGATTTTTTACATACTGAGTGGCCAAAGCCAATAACCTATTGCAGACAATGTAACCTCAGTCTATGTATTAAAGACTGAGTTATATAGATGTGCACCTATTGCAAATAATGTAAACTATAATGGGTCAGTGAAGCTATTTATGTAATTAGCTCTGAAACACACTTCAGTCTATATACAAAACACTGAAGTGTGTCCAATATCTGATCTGCCTTATCTATGCCCCACTTTCTAATTTATATGTCATTGTACATGATGCTGTTTAGCATCATGCATGGCTCTTCTTTAATAGTAAATTGTGCTATTACAAAGGAGGAGCTAGTTGTTAGGGGAAAGGGTGAAGATGGAAGGGTTAAAAAAGGAGTGAAAGGGGGAAGAGGAGGTCCAGGGGTCATGGGAGCAGAGGTAGTTATCTAGGGGTGCCTAACAGATTTATTAGAGGAGGCCTTCATTGTTGAGTAAGAGGGTAGCTTAGAGTTGCTCAGAAAAAATGATGATGCACTAGTTGAGGGCATTTCATCTGACCTTGAAATATTTTCATGGATAGATATCAAGTTTCCAGATCAGGACATCAGGCTTGGCCCCAAGACAGCCAGAGCAGTATTGAATGAAAGAGTTGTATTCAAATAGTAACTCAGACCATTAAGCTTGCTGGTGGCTAAGCTGTTTAGTAGTTGTAAAGTACTAAAGATTGTTGTGGTCTGAATAGACTTAGATGCTGTACTAAGCACCATCCAAGTATACTCTCTATTGCCAGAAGGCTTCTACAATTATAAGGAGCCCCTTGTTCTAGATGTTGTAGTTGAGCTCTGTGGGGACTATAGAGTAGATATAGAATGCAACAGGGCAGAGTTTTCAATTGTCAGGGTCAGTTTAGAAAAGAATTCTGGTGAAAGTGCAATCAGAGATGTTGCACTTGAGAATAATGGGGAGAAAAGAGTTATAGTGTCAGAGGATGAGGGTAGATATGAAGGTGGTCTTGAGGAGGTTAAAGACATTTTGACATTCTGAGTCCTAGTTCCATGAGTTGTTCTTCCAAGTGAGGCAAGTAAGTTTTTTTTATGATTCCAGAGTAGTTGTTAATAAATTTCTAGTAGAAGTTTGCAAAACTCAGTTGGGACTGGAGTTATTTGATGTTTTGTGGGTGGGACCAGTTGATAATAGTGTTAACTTTAGCCAGATTTATCCAGACACCTCCTGGAGTAATAATGATACTGAGGTACTCAACTTTCTAAGTATTAAAAGAGCACTTTTTTAGGTTTAGTATGGAAGTTATATTGTCAAAGTCACTCCAGAACATGCCAGACATGGTTCCAGTATTCTCTGAGGGAGTTAAAGTAGATGAGGATGTTGTTCAAGTACATTACCATAAAGACATTGTTCATATTGTAGAAGATATTGTTTATGAAGTACTGAAAGGATGGCAGAGGAATTGGTCATTCCAAAAGGCATTACTAGGTATTCAAAGAGTCCATAGTAAGTCCAGAAGGTGGTCTTCCACTCATATCCAGGGGCAATATAGATGTTGTTGTATCTGGAGCAGAGGTCAATTTTTATTTATACCTTTGCATTCTAGAGTTAGTCTATAAGGTCTCTAATGAGGAGAAGGGGGTATTGGCTCTTCTTTGTGATTTGGTTCAGTCCTTGATAGTTGATATAGAGGCAGAGTATACTGGCCTTCTTCTTAGTGAAGAAAACTGGGGCTCTAACAAAAGAGAAGGAAGGTCAAATAAAGCTTTTTCTCAGCATCTTGTCCACATAGTCTTTAAAGGCCCAAAGCTTGGTTTTTGACATGTTATAGACCTTTCTGAAGGGTGGGGAGGCTCCTTCTTCCAGGTCAATCTAGTAGTTGTAGAGTCAGTGCAGGGGGAGCTTCTTGGCACTTCCTTTTAAGAACACATTTATAAATTTGTAATATTCAGGAAGTATAATCTCAAGCAGAATCTCTTTCTCAGACTTAGTGAATTCTAGGGGTTTCTATGTTCAGAACTGTTTGACCAAGGTTACATATAGCTATAGGCCTAGGTCCCATCATAGAGGATTTTGGCAAATGGAGTGGCCACCATGATATGAGGACTATGCCCAGAGATCTCTTCATTCAGAGTTTGAGTGTTTTTGAGGTTGGAGGAAGCAGTTTGGGGGGGGAATTGGCCCTCTAAACTTGTTACAGGGGATGTTGGGTAGAAAGAAGTTTAGAGGCAGGAGTTAGAGAAAACCTTTTGAAAGGGAGATTATGAAAGGAGATGTGGTCATAGAAGGAGAAGAGGAAGGAGAGTGAGAATGGGGAGTGCTAATGTCAACATTGTAGTTTCTTAGAGAATGGAAGTTGCTAATATTATGACTTCCTTAATAAGAGCTTGAGAGAAGAGTTGGAGTTTGGGGTGATAGGATGGTCAGATTTAGATCTATCTTTGATAGTGGGGAAGCATCAGAATCAGAGAGATATTTCAGCAGCTAGCTGAGTGCCTTTGCTATCAAATATCATGCTTATTGAGTTCCAATTGATTTTAGGCTTAGCTTTGTATAACTAGGGCAATCTAAGGATGACCAGGATAGTAGAGTGCAATTAGGTGATCTGTAGGTTGATGGGGAATTCTAAGCCATTTAAGAAATGAATGTTGTCAACATAGTAATAGAAGATCATTCTGGAGGGTGTCAAGCTACCATCAAAGAATTGTAGCCTAACTGGGGCATCTAATGCCTTACTTAAGAGACCCAGCTTCTTACTCACAAAGATTTTTATGGTCCTGCTATTAAGGAGAGCAGCATGGGTAATATTTGTGAATTGAAGGATGATATTAATGATGAAGGAATATCCTGAGGTTGAGTGTAACTTACTGAGACTTCTAGCATTCATTAGGTCCAAGTCAGAAAAAAGAAAAAAGGGGATAGTGGAGGAGTCTGTGTGATCTAAAGCTATAGGTGAGGGTCTGCCAGTTAATATGGAGGTTAGTAAATTATAACTACAGAAGGCTCAGGATAACAAGGGCAGATTCATGTAGCTAAGTAATAAGCATCTGAAGCTTAAGTTTTATATCATCTTTAAAGTGTAGAGGAAGATATATGTAGTAAGTGATTTCTCTAGCAAATAACCCATTGTCAAACAACTGGAGCTGGATGGGGCTGGTCAGTCAAACCCAAGAGAGGAAAGAGTGATGGACCCAGTTGTCATCAATAAAATTGTTTATAGCATCACTGTTGACCAGGGTGTTGACAGTGTTGAAGCAGGGGCAAAGGGGCAAGAAAGGTTTGGAGTAAGAAAGATTGAAAGGATCAAGAGGAGAGATAAGCCATGAAGGTGTCCAAAGTAGGTACTAAAGTACATATGTGTCAGATTATAGTGGAAAAGATGTCAGAATTGATTTTACAATTTAGTGTGTCTTCCAGATTAACTAAATCACCAACTTATTTTCTGCATACTGGAATTCAAATTTGTCCCTGTTTATTGTCCAGACAGCTCATCTGAGAGCACACCACTCTGAGCATTTTTAAACAAAGTAACCAGGCTTGCTACAGAGCAGTTACAGCCCTA
>JABCKS010000300.1:0-22595 GCA_018851325.1 Termitomyces sp. DKA19 | reverse complement strand
CAGTAGAGCATTATGTAGGAAAAGTAGCTTTTATAATGGTAGTTGAAAGTCAAGATGTGGGTTCAACTAACTTGAACCACTTTAAAATATATGCAAACCTAGTCACATGACTTTGTTCATATTTCCATATGTAACTTTGTCCTTATTTCTGACTGAAACATAGATAAACCTGCAAAATTAGAAATGCTTGAAGGGCTATCCTAATAAGTGACTATTTTACAATGGAAATTACTCCATCAATTTTGATTTAAATGACATAAGCCTAGGTATGATCTGTAACCAAAAATACCATAGTATTTTACATAATTTAACCAGGACACACACACACTTTGGTTATTTTTTACACATTGTACAGATAGTCAGTACTCCGGTAGTCTAATAATACGTGACATCTTTGTTTTTTAAACTCTTCAGCGCTTGAAAGAATGTCTAGGTGTACCTTATTTCTCGAGGAGGGCAGGGGCATTCAGACCGGCAGAGAGACCCTTGTCACCAGCATAGATGGCACCGGTGCCAGCAAGCTCCTCCCTGATATCGAGGAAATGTATAATCAGTTTATCGTGCATGGATTGGAGATAGAGACGAGACACACTCAATGCGGAGAAGGGCATTGTACTTTGCAACACGCTCACTCCTTGCAGGGGCACCAGTCTTGATTTGGCCAGTACCAAGGGCAACAACAAGGTCGGCGATGATGGTATTCTCGGTCTCACCGCTACGATGGGAGATCATAACACCCCATCCGTCAGATTGAGCAAGCTGAGCGCTGTATTATTTAGGTTGAGTGTATGCAAAAAAGCCATGAGATATCCTCCACTCACGCCTGGATAGACTCGGAGATGGTACCGATTTGGTTGACCTGAATAACAAGATATTTCAGCCCATGGTGTATGTAGACACGAGTAGATGACAACTATACCTTTAGGAGGAGACCATTACAAGCCTTCTTCTCAATGGCGGTCTTGATACGGAGAGGGTTGGTCACAGTCAGATCATCACCAACAATCTGAACGCCGCTCTGCTTGGTGAAGTGGGTCCACGCCTCCCAATCGTCCTGGTCAAAGGGGTCCTCGATGGAAACGATGGGGTACTTCTTGATGTAGGAGAGGTAGAGTTCAGCGAGCTCAGTACCGGAGATCCACTTGCTGGGGTCAGAGTTGGGGTTCTTGAAGTCGAGATCGTATTTTCCGTCCTTATAGAACTCGGATGAGGCGACATCGAGAGCGATCTTGATTTTGCCCTCGAAGCCGGCCTTCTTGATGGCTTCGGATAAAAGCTCAAGCGATTCCTCGGCACCAGAAACATTGGGGGCGAAACCACCCTCATCACCAACGTTAACAGCTGGTATGTATATCAGATAAGACGCTACTTGGAGACCTTACGAACTCACCATCAATACCGTACTTGGCAGTGATAACCTTCTTGAGGGTGTGGTACGTTTCGGTACCGATCTTCATGGCTTCCGTGAAGGAGGTCGCACCAGTAGGAAGAAGCATGAACTCCTGGAAAGCGAGTTTATTTCCAGCGTGCGAGCCACCGTTGATGACGTTGAAGGCAGGAACGGGGAGGACGAAAGGAGCCTTGACACCGGCGAGATCGGCAAAGTGCTGGTAGAGAGGAACACCCTTCTCAGCGGCACCAGCCTCAGCAACTGCGATAGAGACACCAAGGATGGCATTAGCACCGAGCTTGCCCTTGTTTGGGGTTCCGTCAAGCTTGATGAGGAAGTCATCGATCTCAGCCTGAGAAGTGACCTTGAGGCCAGATTTGATCAATTCAGGGGCGATAACGTCATTAACATTGGCAACAGCCTTAGAGACGCCTTTGAGAGGAGACTTGAATTCAGGAAAGAGATCTGATGCCAAGACGAGTCACCTTTGCCTAAGTAGCTGTTCTTGTCACCATCGCGCAGTTCAACGGCCTCGTGGACCCCAGTGGATGCTCCAGAGGGAACGGCAGCACGGAAACGACCTAAAACGCGTAAAAAGAGGTCAGCAACACCAATACGGAACGGGGACAGACGACAGACCCTTAGCAGTGTGAACGTCGACTTCGACAGTGGGGTTGCCACGAGAATCGAAGATCTATGAGAGATGAGCATAACGACAGACGTGAAGACGGACGCGCTACCTGGCGAGCAAGGATTTTTTCGATAGACATGGTGGTGAAGATATGAAGATAATCTAGCCAACGATTCTAATCGATACGACTTTTAGGATTTGATTTTTTCCCACGTATGTCATTCTGATCTTGTTGCCCTCTTCCAGGATTTGCTACGGTCTGGCTCCCGGTACCATACCGGTTTATGTTGTGATATGAATCTCACTTATACATAGTTTAACTCAGCTTTAGTTTCTATGGCATCATTCCATTGCACCCAAGTAAATAGCTAAACTGTCTGTCCCTTAAAAATGGAATGAATCGCCGGAAGAAACAAAGACAATGGTACTCACAAACTACACAGAAACACATACACTGAATCCTCATCAAGTCATCGAATACAGCAATTAGTTTGCCTTTCCACGCTTGCGTCCTTCTCCTCGTTTCCCAACAGGCAATGACTTCATCAGTGCCGCTTGCTTGCGATTTTTATTTTTGACGTTTGCGTTCGTGTAGAAATTCTCTGCCTTGCGCTAGAGAACCAAATATAAGCAACCCTTATAATGACAGCAACATGAACGTACCTTGTTCGTCTTCATGCGTGGCTCTTTTTTGGGTCGTGTTGTTTCATCACCGGCGGCTTCAGAAATTTCTGCTAGAACAATTCAAACACCATCATGTCAAGAAGGGATGATGATCCCACCTTCCACAATGTCATTGCCATCTTCATCAACATTTGGAACTTCATCCTGCTTGATGCCCTTGAAGACATCGTTCCAAGTTAACTCATCGTCCTGATCTCCTCTGTCTTCATCCGCCTCATCAACAGTCTCAGCCTCCGCATCATCTTCCTCTTCCATCTCCTCACCTACCAAGTCTTCTTCCTCAAGCGGCTTGACGTCCTCTGGCAAGTACGAGTTCTTCTGCATGATCGAGCCCAAATTCTGCTTTACACCAGGAACCTCCATCGTCTCGAGCTCAGTCGCCTTAGCTTTCCCCTTCGCATTCGCCTTCATTTGGTCCCTCTTCCTCTTCTTCTCCTCCATCCTGTTCAACTCCTCAGACCGCTCGGGCGGTGGCACAAAGTACGGTATCCGACCTCGCACCCAATCACTCAGAACGATCTTGGCCACCGATTCTAGATCCGGCTCACCACCCTTCAATAGCCGTCCCTTCATCCTTGCAAGCTTGTCGAGAAACATCTCCGCGGGCCAGTTCTGTGACTTATTTTCTGGGTTTGGCAGATCAAGTCCGTAAGTACGCGCGAGGTATAACGGCTTGACGCGTTCCATGAGCGCAGAGATATGCTCGGAAGGCGTGGGCAAGGCTTCAACACGCACCACACCCTTGAGAACGGTTGAAGTGTGAGAATCTTGCGCAGATGCAGGCACGATTCCAGGACAGTCAATGAGATATATCCTTCGTGTCAACGTGATATATTGCCAGACCTACCATTCAGACAAAAGTAAGGCTAATAATCCAACAAAAGAGAGACGATGAATACCTTGGTTTCGCCAGGCACAGGTGCTACGGAGCAAACTTTGTTGCTTTTGAGGGTATTTATGACACTGCTTTTTCCAACGTTGGGATAACCAATGAAACCCACTGAAATCTGTTTCTTGTCGGAATGCAGCTGTGCAAATTGACGAAGGAGTTGAATGAGCGAACCCTTGCCGAATGAATGGTTAGGGGAAGCGTGGAAGGCGATAGTTGGAAACCTAGGGGTCAAGTGTTGAATATACCGTGCCTACATCATCGGACTCAGTCACGGCCAGAATAATTGGAATGAAATACATGAGACGCAACTGTAACCCAGTTTGGTACCAAGTCGCACTTGTTGATAATGAGCACAATCTGTTTGTGAGCTTTTTCTTTTCTGATGTATTCTATAACGGATTCACACATCGTCCCAAGGGGGTCTCGGGCATCGAGGACATGAAGGATGACGTCTGAAGAATCAATGACTTTATAAAGTTCACCATATATTCTTCGAGACGTTCCCTTGGCGTAGATAGGTTCATTGTAATCAGCATGTGTGGGAGCTTCAGCAATGGATGAAGCAAGGGGCTCTGTGATCACTCGGATTAACAACGGAAGACAGAAGTATATCCAAGAGGATCTGACCAATAGCAGGAGCAGTTGTGTCTGCTTCTGCTGCTGCTGCTGCACCGAGTTTGCCAAGTTCCTCGAATGAACCAACGTCGATTCGGGGCCTTTTCCGTTGAGCCTTGGGACCAAAGGTATCTGCGAAAGGTTCGGTTTCAACGATATGCGGTCGCTACATAGAATATGAGTCATCACGACCCAAGAGACAAGAAACACTATGCCTTCAGGGTATGTGGGTTTTGCGCATCATCGAGAAGGGCCATAGGCAGCTTATTGCGTCTGAGAAGCACAGAGTAAGGATCATCTTTCTTTCCTGCAAGGCTCGTTCGGAAATGGTCCAGCGCAGTCTGCGATATTACTCTTGTATTCCCTTTACGACGTATTCAATCCTGAGCATTCCAGACATCAGCGGCGTCTCAGCACTCACCGAACCATCTCCTGTCAGGCTGCACCCTCCCCGGCTTTGTCTCGTTCTCACCCTTCTGGAACGCAGCAGCCTGAATAATCTTTCCGTCCTTGTCACGCACGGCCTTCCCAGAGTTTAGCATCTTGAGGCGAGCAACCTGCTTCCCTGTGCGGTAGAAGTTCTCGCCCTTCACACGGGCGAGAGATATTTTGGGACATGAGCCCGAAGATTTGGTCTTGCCGGGCGAGGTCGTTTTCCTCGTCGGCGCCATGATAGTGTCTAAAGCTGCACGTAAGACTCGGAGTACAATGTCAAAAATTAACTTGATCGCATAGTTCTCACGGTCAACAGTCGACAAATGCTTGACGATACTTAGCATCAAATTCTAAAGTTCTTCAACCGTCATTTTCCCGTGAGTCAGAAATAACATTTCTCTCGTGCTGGTACGAAGGAAACATAAGGATATACTGCAATTCCAAAAGACTACTACACGACAAGGAACAATGTACCAGCAAAAAATCGACATGCCGCGTCCTACAAAGCGTCGACGTCGACACTTCCTACACTGGAGGTCTCTCTTGGAAGAGCAGGACCCGTAATCACGAGTCACTGGCACTGATCTCGATGGTCGAGTGCTAACAGCGGTCAGCGTGGCATTTCTCCCATAGAAAAAAGAAACAGAAAAATTGAGGCTTATATACCGTGAGCCATTCCCACAGTCAGGTGACTTAGAAATCTTTTGGCTAGGAGTTCACTAACATTTAAGACGACACGACGACGGTATCGGCGGGCATGTTCAGAGCGTGTCGGACGCAACGTGAGTGGTTTTGGAACAGTCTCAGTATAAACTACTGAATTATAGATCCTTAGCATCTCGAATAATCGCATCATCGAGCTCGCACTCGTCACTTCACACCTCGGCTGTCCAACATGGTCGATCGTCGCACCAGCATGTCGCCCGCGCAATTAAAAAGTCCAACATCAAGATGGAAGCAGAACGCCAGATAAAAGCACAGGAAAACAGACCCCATGTAATTCTGGGTACGAGAAAGGGTGAGGAGGAGAAATGGCAAGGATGTCTCCTCGCAAAAGTCCTCGTCGATGAGAAGGAGCTAAGCAACGAGCTTGTACCCACAAAACAGACTATAGGAACTGTCAACCTTCCGACACATTTTAACTTTGGCATCGGCGAGGCGGAGAAGCAGTTGCTGTTCAGGACACTGCCTATACTCACTTTGACGGGCGGGAAGGACTCCTTGACGGGCGATCAGGACTCTGTAGCTGCGAAAGACGGGACGAGGACGAGGGATGAAATTCCTCAGCATGTTTCACCTGAAGCGATGGTTGAGGTGCAGAAAGTTTCGACGGAAAACCTTGCGAAAGAGCACAGAAAAGCCAATGCTTTTGCGAGGATCATAGACCTCCGAAATGCAAACGCGGCTGGTATCGCCTACGAGAATCGCAAACGTATTGTTGAAGCCTTTTCCAAACCCGAAAACCCGTTTGACACAGGCCGCCCTGAGGTTCAAGGCTCGTGGTGTTCTTCCGTTATTTTTCTAGTGTTGAGCTGATGCACTATGTTCCTACAGCGGCTCTTCTGACATACAGAATCAGAAATTTATGGACTCATCTAGACACATTTAAACGGGACCTTGGGAACCGTCGCGGCCTTCGTATGCTTGTCCATCAACGTGCAAAGATCCTAAGGTATTTGAAAAGGGTCGATCAAACTCGATATGAAATAGTCCTTGAACAGCTAGCGTTGGAGCCGGAAAGTGTCGAGGGAGAGTTGGTGGTGTAATATATAGTACTAATAATGCTAATACGAGATTACCCCGAGCCTTTACGGCCATGGTTTGTGGATGGCAAGGGGGATAAGAATCCGGGCTGGTGCAATGTCATAATTATCCTTGGCGGAGAATAAATGAGTAGGTCGACGACCTGCAGCTCTGAGGAGCATCATGATCTTGCAAATGTCGTGTAGTAGATAATATGAATAATTGTCAATTTGCTTTCGTTCCCCAAACACGTTTGATTTTGTAGACTGTTCTAAATGCAAGTTTGGCATGTTCAATAACCACAGCATTATTTATCAGCTGGGCTGCAGCTGAATAAATACTTGTTCGGTTGTTCCTTTCTTTTGGTTGTACTGCTCTGTTGGGCACACTTACTAGTAGGGTCAGAACAGCAACTTATTCGAATTTAACTTTGCCTCTACATTTCTTCACCTTTCGTACCTTTTGCACTTTTTTCCTTGAGAGAAGTTGGCGATGGAGACGAGGAACTACAGCGATATTCTTGTAATGATATCTGTTTCCTTCAGTCGTTGAATCTGATGCTGTACATGACAATTGATCAGCGCAACGGTAAAAAACTAGTTCTCCTCGAGACACGCCGGTGGATAGGTCATCTGTTGATTGAGGGTCTGAGGGTGTTCCTCGAAGCCTCGCAACGACTCCTGAATCATCAAAACCCTCTGGTTCCTGGATTGATTACGGTCCACAATATGCCGTACTTATGATGTGCAAGATCCTGATATTCCACCTTGACCCGGTGCCAACATAGTATCTACAATCGACATTGAATATGAATCACTAACGTAAACCAGACAACGCCACGGGTCATGCAGGATTGTTTGCCTGAAGGCATCCAATTACTTGTTGTGTCAGAATTCAAGCCCGCTTTCTTCAAGGAGATTCCCCACCTGCTGTTGGTACGGAGAGGGCGAGTCGCTTGCTGCTTTAGGCTGAATGCAGGTATTGTCCAGTTTCCTTACAAGTTCCGGGTGGTGTTGTCCGAACCCGCTTCACAAAAATTCAAGGAGTCTTCCGTGCAGAACAGGTATGGCATTTGGTCTTTGGATAGAAAAGAGCTTCCGAACGAGAAAGGTCATGTTCAAGACAGTCATCCTCGTACGAGTTATAGCCGAGTGTACATTGTCACCATAGCTTGAAAACAATCCATCTCGGTCTATCTGGGTTTCTGAGGATATATTCTGAACACCAGAAAACTCAGAACTGTGGTCGCCAACCTCGGTTCGTTATCAAGAATTGTCTCAGCTATGGAGAGGTACTTGCCGCTTCTATCGCTGTCTCATTAGAGTCGGTAGGAGAGTCATCTGCGAGATGTTTGTCAGAAAATTCGCCAAAGTTGTTCCGCTCCATGTTTGATGCAAAATCTGGCAGCTAAGCCTGCTATACACGAATCCATCCTCTTTCATACTTAGATGAGATCACTGGAAGATTTGATATACATGCTAACTTTCAATATTCAAAATTACTTCAAACTTGGTCAATATGTTCATCTCAAAAGGGCAAGTAGTCAAGCGTGAAATACCTTCAGAAGCCGCCTTCCAGACTGATTTTGAGGAACTTTGCACGAGCCGACATCTAAATGCCTTTATCGTGCGCACGAGCATAAACATCAAATATCTATTATATCAAATTACGCGATCCGGGGAACCAAAAGTTACTCACAAATTACTCACCTCCAAAAGCATGTCCATCGGTAAGTTCAAGAGCCCCGAAAGCTTTTCTTTGACGCGTTTTCTGACACCTGAAGCTGTCCTGCCATTATGAGGCTTCTTTTGACCATGTTCAAGATGTTCGGGTGTGCTGGATCAAATCGATCTGCGTTCTTTGAAATTCGCATCCCCGTAGTATGTTGACCTTTGCTGGTCTCAGACTTTATACTTAGTAGCAAAGAAAAGACCGGAACAAAAAGAAGACAACCAATCAATTCAATCATTGACATGAGAAATTTCAAAAAGACGCGTACGCGTGAATCACGTGCCTTTCGAGGCTTTCATTCAGTTCCCTTTACTCAAAATCCCTCCCATTCATGGGGTCGCAAATCACAGAATGTCTGGCTGCCACACTCAATCCAGATCCAAATGTTAGACTCGCCTCAGAACTCAGGCTGTCCGAATTATTTGCGTCCCCAGGTAATACTTCTACAACCCAGAGACAGCGATCTCACATCACGCCTAACAGAGTCTGGTTTGACGCTTTCGCAACTGATCCTTACTCAGAATGTGGATATGTCTTTGCGTCAGATGAGTGTTTCGCATTTCTTAGTCTCTGAGCGCGTCTTGATCTTTATCATTTTTTTTTCAAAAAGCACTCAGCAAGCATCGTCCTACGGAAATACATCAGGGAACAGTGGTCGCCCTACTTTGACTCGTTCAAAGGTAGTGCACCTCCTGTGGAGGTTGGTTCATGTGTCTTGATGATGTGAATGGTGGATGACGACCTATTCAGATAAAAGCGCAGATACGACAGAATGTTTTCCAAGGCCTCTCGGACAGGAACCGCAAAATACGGTCCCTATGTGTGAATACATTTGTCATTATATTCAATGTTTCCACTCATGCATGCTCCAGGCAAACACGCTGACCTTTATAGCTAAGTCTGATTGGCCTGACGAATATCCCGAACTCTTGTCCTCGCTCATCGACCTTCTTTCGTCCGGCTCCCCTGACTCAGTTCATGGAGCGATGCAAGTTTTCACGGATTTCATCAAGGACGATTTGACAGAGGATCAACTTCTCCCCGTTCTCCGCCAACTTTTGCCGGTCCTTTTGACGATTTTGGGTTCAAGAGACGTACGTGGTATTCCTTGGTCCGCCTAATTTTCCATACTAGCTTTATTTAGACATATTCCACCTTGACTCGCGCTCGTACGGTATCTGTGTTCCGTCAATGTATCACTGCCCTGTTCATGGTGAAAGATCAACACCCACAAGCTACCAAGGAAGCCGCATCGACGATCCTTCCTGTTTGGTTAGAGGCGTTCCAAGTGCTTCTGAATTTTGACCCGAAGCTAGACGTAACTAACACTAACAACTGGGATGGACTGGCGATACGGATCCAGATTTTCAAGGTGCGACGATTTCTAATCTGAATGTCTATTCATTACATGCCTAATATCAACCAGACTCTTGACAAGATTCTTATCACCTTCCCCCGTACAATGGAACCGTACCTCGAAGGATTTCTAACCACGTCACTCGTCCACTTACAGGCATTGCAGGCAACATTTACACAGTACTATCTGTCATCTTCGGAGGCTACTCCTGGCTCCTCTGAAGATGAACCCATGGATCTTCCGCAGCTTATCTGCCCCATTCTGGACTTTGCGTCAGCTGTAACAAGGGGAGGCAAGCCGAGGGATTGGTTCAACGTCGACAATATTGGTGCCCTTGTCGCCACCATATTCGACCTTGTTCAAATG
Source organism: Termitomyces sp. DKA19 (assembly GCA_018851325.1). Taxonomy (NCBI): domain Eukaryota; kingdom Fungi; phylum Basidiomycota; class Agaricomycetes; order Agaricales; family Lyophyllaceae; genus Termitomyces; species Termitomyces sp. DKA19. The sequence goes on along the minus strand of JABCKS010000300.1, from coordinate 12,751 downwards.
ACGAACGAAGATGTGAGAATGATAAAATCTATTGAAATCAAGTTGTATTCACGAAAATGCAGGAAGAAACATGGGCTAACAATGCAAACGCATTCGTACAGCAAGAAGACGATGCAACATCGTACAGCGTCAGAGTCGCAGGGTTTGATTTTTTGGGTGTAAATGCATTTGTTTTCTCATGTTACATGTACTCACTCAAAGTCAGTCTTTGGCCGACCGGAATTCACAACAGACGATGAGGGTATTTCAATTGGTAGTACGTCAAGTGATTCAGTCGTCCCACCAACAGCGCGAAGCTGGGCGACAGGACTGGTATGCCTTGAGTCTGCGATCGAAGCAACTATTCAGTTCATAATCGTTCAGGTGGCGGCCACTAGAAGCGGCACTTGCAGCTATTGGCTCCCAGGCTGTAGCCGTCTTGGAGTGCATCGAGGACGAAGAAGATTCTGGACGGCAAAAACCGATTGATATCCAATATCTCTTGTCAGATGTCATTCCTTCTATCCTCAACCTTTCTCGTATGTTGGTGTCTCAGACTCTAGATCGCTGTTTTATTCACTACTGTCTCTTCCATAGAACATCCTTTCCTGCAAGGGCGGGGCTTTGTTTTTGCCAGCCAATACGCAAAGCTTCTACCGACAACATTGGCAGGCCAGTATCTCGATGCGGCTCTGCAAGTGATTGAAGCAATCGAAGCCGGGATTCCTGTCAAAATATCTGCAGTAAAGGCTATCCACAAGTGAGTGGAATCATTCGTAGCTCTGCTTTGCACTGAACATAGGCCTTGTAGTTTCTTCCAAGGGGACGCGGAGTTCTCTCTGGCTACTCTCGCCTCTCGTGTCACGAAAGGTCTAGGACCTTTCCTATATATAACGTCGGAGGACACCCTTTCTCTGGTCCTAGAAACACTTTCCGTAGTTCTTGAGGTGGAAAAGGCCAAGTGGCTTACAACGGAGATGGCTGAGTCCTTGGTTCTCGCGTTGTTGGAAGTCTGGAATAAGAACAACAAAGGTGGGTAGTTCCTCCAAAGTTGCTTTGAAAGCTTTTACGGTTATTGACTTGATGAAAATACAGATCCAATCTTTCAATCCATGCTGACTGATATCTTTACAAACCTCGCAGCGTCACATGCACCGAGTGTCCACGAGACCGTCGTTAGACAAGCCTTACCGCTTTTGACTTCTGCCATTGCCTCTGCGAAGGAAAATGAACCCTGGATACCCGAATCTGCCATCGAATTCATCACTAGTCTCGTAGAAGGCTCACCCAAAACTGGTCTTGGAGAAGGTTTCTTCGCTGTCGTTGCACCCAGCCTGTTCAAGTGCTTGGGTGGAGCAGAAGACAGAGATGTGCTCCAAGTATCCTCCCTTTCTTTTTCTTTCATGATCCAATATACTCATCCGTCGTCTTTTTACTCAATTTCAGAATGGAATCTCCTGCTTGACGGCCATCATCCTCAAAGATTCCAATCAGCTGCTTTTCTGGAACGACGGAAACGGTCGAAGTGGTCTCGATTACACGCTGACGCTTATCGCCAAGACACTGGAAAGCCAAGACGAATTTGGTGGTCTCGTCATCGGCGACTTGATCATTCATCTTCTTCGAACAGCCGGGGAATCTGTACTTCCAGTGTTGCCCCAGCTTCTCCAGGCAATGATTGGTCGTATGATTTCGGCGAAAACGGCTACGTTCCTACAGGTGATCTATTTCTGACTAACCGCCAAACCTCATGTCCTTATTCTGCCACTCTTTCAGAGCCTCGTTATACCGTTTGCTTTCATGATCAACAATCAGAGAGATACAGTACTGTCACTTCTGGAGGGCATGACCGTGAACGGGCGATCAGGACTCGAGATCCTCGTGCAGACGTGGTGCGAGAATGGAGAGACCTTCCATGGGTTCTGGCAAACGCGTATCAGCATACTTGGCCTCATCCAACTCTTTGTGTCAGAGCACCCGAACTTGCGACGTCTCATTGTTAAGGGCGACATCATCGTGAATGAGGCGAATAAAAATGGCAAGTACGTTTCCCTTTCGCCCCTTTGATCACACTCAGCTCTTTTTCGTCTGTGCGTCAGTCATCATGACGCGTTCAAGAACGAGAAAGAGTACGCCTTTGCATCTTGTTGTTTTGTACTGCTCTCATGCCGCGTGGCACACAGCTCCTACCGAGTTCACATCGATACCATTCCCAGTCAAGGCACTCAAACTCATTCTACGTGACTTACAGTCCCGTGGCGAATCAGCAACTATATCTCCAGGGGGTGGCCCCGCCGCAGAAGACATTGTTTCCGACGATGGCGTGAGTATTCATGCACAAGCCCATTCTGGGATCACGATATGTTGACGTGTCTCCTGTTCAAATCTTTTATGAAAACAGGACGAAGATTGGACTGAAGAAGAGAAACTCAATCAAGGCTTCATGGAGGACGAGTTTGCGTTCTTGTCTGACTTGATTGGTCCCCGGGGTATGGCGTTTGACAATGATGATCTAATTCAGGAGAGCGACGACGATCCTTTCAAAGACGATCCCGTCTCGAAGATGGACATGCAGGTACGTGTGTTGCGGTCCTCTGACTGCCTGATATCTTGGTGTTAAACGGATTTTTTGTCACTTTATAGGCACATCTTGTTTCTTTCTTGAAAGAATGTGCGGCTCGCAATACGAACGACTTTTCGGCAATGGTTGGGCAACTTAAAGTGGAGGAAGCACTAGTTCTGCGCCAAGTTATTGGAGCTTGAGATTCTCTAAGCAATCAAGGTAGAGGGCAACCATACTCATCTAACATATGCGTGGGATGCGTGATTATGCGTGACAAAAGTAAGAAATCAAGATGTCAATCTGTAGTGGTACAATATCACGATTGGCTTTCAACAAGAATTTTAGTACGGAATTCGACAAAGTCCTTGTAACGGAGGCATCTTACTTCAAAGAGCCTTTGCGTATCCAAGTTCGTGTGTCAGCTGTCCTCTTTAGCTATGTCCGGTATGTTTGATGGCGCGGATGGTGATACCAGTGATCTCGTGGATTACCTTATGTCGGTACCTCTCGACAAGCGCAAGTTGTAAAATCAGTTTTCAGCTATCGTGATACGTGATGCCTTATAAGAACGTCCAGTAATGACTCGTGCTAATTTTACACGAGTAACTACTCTTCGGCAAGCCCGGCACCGCAGACAGGATGGTTGTATTTTCTGGTTCCAATCGCCCATAGCATCAAGCGCCTATGATACTGGATTCAACATTCTCGGCATGGCGCTATAGCCAAGTGGTTACGGCGACAGATTAGAAATCTGTTCCTCTTTGAGGGCGCAGGTTCAAATCCTGCTGGCGTCGCGAATGGATCTCTTTTGGTCAATTTGACCGTCTCAGCATTTGTCCTGAACTCGGTCTTCACCACATCTAGAACCATGCAGATAACACTAGAAACTAGTGATTTCTATAACACCATTCCTAAGCAATAGCCTGTGCCTTGGCGAGAACAGCACTAAATCTCGAGGCTTCAACTTCTCCACACATTCCTGCCCCTTCATTTCAATCTATATCTTTCATGTCTAAACTATCCCTGAAGCCACTTTTTTCTTTTGATGTTAGATCATCCTCAGAATTAGAGATATCATTGATGTGAGGTTTTCTACTTTGATCAAAAGGCTGAACATTCTTTTTATATGCCTGCTTTTTCTATCTTTTAAGGTACTAAATTTAGCCAAAATGCCTGTTTTTACACCATCACATCTTTCAAATTATCATGTATACTATTTACATGATGTCACATGCATGGTAAAATCCTGTGCTGGAAAAACATCAGTGTTCCTTCTCAAAAATCTGAGCAGTTTGAATGATTTTCCAAAGTTTTATTTCGCGAAAATCCTTTAGTCCATATCATTGTGATCTTTTAACAAAAAAAAATAATGTTGTGCATCAAGCCCAAGGCTAGCATACTTACTCTATATTCTATGACTTAGAAGTTTTCAAAATCAATTATGCTTAACAATATTGATAACAACATTGAGTGTATTTTTGACTTATATAAAGAGTGTCTGTTTCTGGTGTCATCTATCCTTATGAAAGAGTCAAGAAGAAGATTTTCTTCATTCTTGATTCGGACCTCACTCTATTCACACGGGAAAATTTTTCCTTCAGTGAATTGCGGGAGTCTAGTGTTCTCAACTCGGAAGAGCTAGAAGAGTGGTTTTTTCGACCGTCCTTTCACAAGGTCACCTTCCTCTCCCAGTCAAAGTTGAATTCCACCAGCTATAGCCTCATGCAGCATGATCCGAACGCACTTCCCGCTTACCCAAGATTCCTTCTATCGATAATAGATGTCATACATGCTGCAAAACTCAAGAACTGATGGTCATGGAGGGGGGAAAGGAAATTGATGATCAATGAGTAAGAAAAACGACAGGTGGAATGAGAAATAGCAAAGGAAAACAACCAATAACCAGCATCCAAAGCAATCGCGAACACATCAGGCATCAGTCTGAAGGCTGTGAGGGGAGTAGGCACTGTGTAGGCAGACAAGATATATCCATTTTTAATTCTCCAATACAAGCTGATTGTGCTTTTGCTCGATATTAGAGACAAGCTCGCTGGGGGCTACCATCATGGTATGCTGGTGACGATTTCAAGGGTCTCTACACTGTACATGGACACCTAGACATTCTTTCATGTACCGAAGAATTTAAAAACAAAGATCTCATGCCATCACAGTTATCCTTGTTTCATTTATTAATTATATTCCATCCCTACCTAATTCCTTCAAAGTGCAACAACCTCCGGAGCACTCCACACATCAAACGGAATACAAAAATGATATTGATCATTACTAACCCTAAATGCCTCCCTGACAGCCCTCAACTCCCTAGCACACTCCCTCGCCTCACCTTCGCTCACCAGCCCCTCCACCCTCTCCATTACTATCTCCACAATTTCCTGCGGCACTCTCCCACTCTCACACAGCGCCTCACACAGCGCCTCGCGGATCCACGCCTCCTGCTGGGGCGCCACCTCGCCCGTACTGACTACGCCGCTCACCTCCGGATCAACGAGGCCGAAACGCACGAGCGTGAGGCGACCCGGACGGGTAGGGTCCAGGAGGGTGAAAGGTGAAAGGGAGGATTGGTAGAGATTGGGGAAGGCAAGGAGGAGGTGGGGCACTAGGGGGCGTGTGCCAATGTGTTGATGGCATGCGTCGCCGTCGCGCAGACCCCAGGTGCGGAGTGTGGCGCCGTTGTCACCTGCTGCGAAGCGGCGGGGGTAGGTCGTGGCCATGCGGAAGGAGAGTGTGGGTTGTGTTATGTTTTCCTGTGTGCGAAAGGCGATTAGTGTATATACATCGCACAGAAATGACACCGTGGAACCGAACGTACGACCTCAGCATAGTACTCGCCCACCGCCACGATCCTCTCATTCCTCATCCCCTCCACATGCCACTGTGACCCCACATACGCCGGCCCACCCGGCTCAAGCCTCACATCCTCCACACCCACCACAACCTTCACCTCCCTCCCCCCCAAGCTCACGTTATATCTCCTCTTCTCCAAGCCACCGGGATAACCGCCTCCCGGAACATCCGGCAGCTCGATCGGCCTATGCATAACCCAATGCCTTAGCTCAGCCTCGTACTGCGACCACCCCTCCTCGTCGTCCGAATGGATAGGTTCCTCCGGCTCATCCCACACGCGGTACCGCGGCCCCCTAGCAGAGGGTATGCGCTGCGGAAGCGGGTTGTTACGATGCAGATCAGTGAGGACGTGCTCGAACAGCGGTACGAAGGCCGTGAGGAGCCCAGCGAGGGCGTCGTACGCACCGGCGTACGTGCGCGGGTGGAGGTTATTGATGTAGGATGTGAAGGTTGCGGTGCGGTTCGGGGATATAAGGGTAGGGGTGGGGAGGAGCGCGTATTGTGGGGAGACGGTGTAGTGGTCGCCGCCACTTGGGGGTGGGAGGGTGCGAAGGCGTGCGGGGGCGCGAGGGGAGGGGGAGGAGAGGACAAGAGTCCGATTGTAGATTAGGGGATGAGAGTGCGGGTCGATGAGGGAGGTACAGAGGGCGAGGTCATCCCATGGGGAAGCGGAGATGGTTTGTCGGAGGTGAGAGAGGGAGGAGATGAGAGCTACCGAAAGGGATGAGGAGGAAGGGAGGGTGCGTTGCCAGATGCGCTCGAAGCAGGATACTTCACTACAGATTTATGAGTTTTATGACTAGATAGATAGAAAGAAGGCCACCATGAGTTTTCGTGATCGCACAGGGCGGCGTAGCCTTCAAGCTCATCGATTACGTATTGGATCTGTTGGATAATTAGTATCAAAACAATGGTAATGTCTGTTACGCGCCTGTTTCTCTGATAAGGTCACCTCAACGGTATTTGAGGGCGTACGAACGTCCCAAACTCTCTCACGAGCCATCTGTGCCCAATTCATCCTAACATCCGGATCCAGACGTAAGTTCTGCCAGTCAGGAATCCATCTGATTTCAGCAGACATCATAGACATTGCCAGCTCAATCAGCTATCAGTTGCCAGAGCGGCTGCCTCAGGTTTGCTTATTGAGCTCCAGCTGAATTGGTGTGCATACCGTCCTTGGGTAGTCTGGTTTGATATTAAGCGCCTGTATACGTGTATAGAAGGTAGCATACCTCCAACACCACCAAAATAATTAATACCAAAGACAAAGGGATGGCGATAACCTCGAAATTGGTCGTGCATTATTGGGTTGAGGGTGCGGTTGAACGGCCGATCATTGATCTTACCTAACCCGGCGAGACTCCAACCAATCCAAGTCTACCAGATCTCCAACCACTAGCAGAAGCGATGGTACGTGCCTTCTCTCATATCTTCACGCGCGCCCTCACCATGTGTACATGGTAGTCAGAAGCCTGGGAGGTCCGCATGTCAAACTCCAAGGGCATGCCCTACTTCTTCAACTCTACTACCCGCCAGTCGAGCTGGGACCCGCCAAAGGAGCTGACGCCGGAGCAGCTCAGCCAACTCCCTGGTGCAGAGTATCTGAAAGGGGGTGGTGCCGTGAAGGCGGAGAGTGGAGGCAAGCCCGGGCAGGTGCGCGCGAGCCACTTGCTTGTCAAGCACTGCGATAGCCGGCGACCATCGAGCTGGAAAGAGGTTCGTGCGGTCTCGAGGATACCTTGACTCGTGCTGACTCCTGATCAAGGCTAATATCACGCGTACGAAGGAAGAGGCAATCGAGATCCTGAAAGGGTACGAGGCGGAAATCGCGGGCTCTCAAGACAAATTCGCGGAGCTCGCGAGCAAGCACTCGGATTGCTCATCGCATTCGAATGCGGGGGATCTCGGGTGGTTTGGGCGTGGACAGATGCAGAAGCCGTTTGAGGAGGCGACGTATGCGCTCAAAGTTGGGGAGTTCAGTCCGATCATCAGCACGGACAGCGGGGTGCATATAGTGATGCGCACTGGATAAAGAAAGAAGTAATTATTCGAAGGAAACATATTGTACAATACCCAAACGTGACAGAATTTCGCCTAGCGCTCGTGGCTCCCGAGACTACTTTTATTTCAAGCACCACAACGCAGGAATGAAGAAGCTTGTATTCTAATAAGCTACTCTGGACAGCACTACAGCTGGCAATTCACGCAATTCACGCGCGATACATCTCTCATGACGATTCACAGCATCCAACTCACCTTTTCACCGTTCTGACCGGCCAAATACGGCACGAAACCTGCTACATAACTCCACTTGACGTGCAAACCCAGTCTGAGTCAATCTCGCTTCCTGCCCATCTCCGTGTCTCGTCCCGCCACCATGTCCGACTCCCTCTCCGACTCCCCCTCCGACTCCCTCGACTCCCTCATCACCACTATCCAGCTCGCCGCTACCCATGTGGGTGTAAAACCTGGAGCCATCACATGGTCTTCTATATCCAGCTTCGCAGCACTTACGCTCGTCTCTGCGTTCGTGCTCTTCCGTGTCTATTATCGACCTGGTAAAAGCGTGTCTACGAAAGTAGATTTGGGCTCCGTATCTGTGAAGAAAATGACGACTACTCGAGCGATGCAGAGAATACGTGATGCCGTTATCCCGGACGATGGAACGGTGAGAGTTGCTGAGATTCTGATTCATCCTATCAAGGTACACCAAAGCTTTTTTTTCCAACTCTGTCTACGGTCTACGGCCCCATGCTTACACGCTCTATCGCAACTTGCGTGACGAGGCCCTTATCCTACACGCCAGGGGGCATTACGAGATCATCACTCTGCCGTAACCCCTCCTGATTCTCCGACTCAAATTGTTTATTTTGCATCCCACAGAGCTGCCGAGGCACATCAGTTCAATCCTGCAAATACACTCTCCTTGGCCTCGAGGTCCGTCCGTCTTTTCCTACCGAATCCTGCCTGTCTAGCTGACGAACGCCACCCCACGCCACAGAACGACAGGGAATGGTGCTTCGTCGACATTGAAAAAAACGCAATCATCACGGCGCGCGAGTTTCCCAGGATAGTGTTAATCAACCCGCGAATCGAGGAAGACCCGACCGACCCACACGGTGGGTCGATCATCGTTACTTTCCCGCCTGATGCCCCAGAGGGATGCACCGAGTTCCGTGTGCCCCTCCACCCTTCCTCAGAAGTACTCAAGAACTGGGAGATGTACGTCTCCAACCCTCTTCTCACTAGAGCCTCCTCTGAGCGCATACGCAATCCCCAGCCTCGACAGTCTTACCCTCTTCTCCGATCGCCTCGACGGCTACATCGGGCACAGCCTCCCGCTCTCCTCTCCATCTCTCGCATCTGCCATCTCGTCCCTTTACTTCTCCAAACCGGTTCACCTGGTATACAAGGGCCCGCGCGCGCGGCTCGCAGAAAAAACACCGTCTCATCCGTCCCTAGATGCACCGACGGTCTTTCAGGATGGGTACCCCCTGCTTGTGATGAGTAGGGAGAGTATGGAGGAGCTGGACGAGGAGGTGAGGAGTCGAGTCGGGGGCGCTGGTGGACATGGGGATGGAGCGACTGGCACGGGGGGGATGGGGATAGGCGAGGAGTGGCGAGAGAGGAAGGTGGACATTAGGAGGTTTAGACCGAACATTGTTCTTGAGGGTGCTGGACCGTATGCGGAGGATGCGTGGGAGGAGATGTGTATTGGGAGTAGAGACGCCCCCGCTGTCAGGCTTGTCAGTAAATGCGTTAGGTGTCTGGTAAGTCGTTCTGCTCGATTTCATTTCATTTCATTCCTTTTCTCCTTTTCGTTCTTTTTTTCACTTTTGGATCCTCGTTAGTAAGCTTATATAATAATCGGTCTCTTGAACTCGAACACAGATGCCAAACGTGTGCCCAGAAACGGGCGAACGCGACAAGGCCGTACCTTACAAAGTCCTGATGAAGTTTCGCACGGGCCTCGATCCCGCCTCAAAGCTCTTGCCGTGCGTTGGCTGTAATGGGGTTTTTACGGGGAGTGGCGTCGTCAATGTCGGAGATGTGGTGTATGTCAAAAAGCTAGGTAACTCGTCTGAGTCTTCGCAGGAATAGGTATGTAGGTAGTGTATTAGCGTGTGTATATATATACATGTACATACGCCCCGCTTGTCTCCCGGGTCGATCCATAGCGTTGTACCATGTACATCACGTTCTTGTCCTTGTATATATTGTGGCTCGGTCTGGATGATTTTCTACCAAAAGTTGACGGATGGATCTCTCGGAGCAAGTCGTTACTTCTAGTATCTAAATTGGTACTCGCACGAGACGGAATTTGTTAGATTGTACGAGGCACCGAGCTACTTGGGAGAATTCCAAATGGCGAGAGACGACTGTTTGTTTATCTGCGCCGGCGACTGGCATGGGTGGCCATTACCATAGTAAGTGTGATGTGCCACAGTGGTGTGGTGCTTACTATCAGTCATGAATTAGACGTTGAGTTCTCCGGGGATTAAATGGAGAAGATGTTGATTGATGAGATCGGAATCATGAGACCCGATCGACGCGTATATACGGATAGCCTACTGTCCGTCGCAGCCCCAATGCCTTTCGTAAAGTTTGATTGATGGTTGCCACTTGACTGGACGCTTGACATGGGCACCTGAGCACAGAGGAGCCACACGGGTATAGGCGGGCCGGATATGAGTTGATAGCAGATAATTGCATGCATATGGGTGCAGCGTGAAGCTCATGTCATGTTGGCGCGCTCACCATACTCAAAGTGTTGGTTTGGAGTGGCACATGTCAGGGGCGCAGTGTCCGCCGAGTTGAGGCGGATAGGGCACGGGATGCCTCTTGTGAGCCTGGCCTGCACCGATGTGAAGTTCTGGTACACTTTTAGTAGTTAGTAAGACTGACAAATGGCAAGGGGTGAGACGAAGGCCGCAAGGTCGTCCAGGCACCGCGCCCTTTTACATAAGACGATCGAGATCGCGACTTGGTATGTACAACGATTTCCCAGCGAACATCGAGCGTCGAGCACGAACGTGCGCAGGGGTTGGGTTGGGCAGCCACGGGGTGGGATGTGCGATTGATCGTGGGCGTGGCGATTGGGGGGGGGGGGGGGGGGGTGTCCGAACTGGGGGGGGACAGGGGGGGGGGGACCCCCAGTTTGTGCATGGTCACGTGGGTGACACCAAGTATGGGTGTATTGACACGGAAAAGATTGGACTGACCCAATCCATCAGCATCGACGGCAACTGAACAACGGGGAAAGCAGCGAGGGCGACGCTGTCGCCGACATGGACAAAGTGCTCTCGAGACTAGGCCTTTCTCCAAGCTCGCAGGTCCCCGTCGATGCTGTCAAGACCAATGTGGCACCCGCTCTCCCCTCCTCGGCGGATGCGAAGAAGTTTGGGCTGGAGAACGTACGTCCCTGTTCCGTCGTGTGTTGGGGTAGGACCGCTGACCGCGACTGTTAGTTCTGCAATAACTGGTCAGATACAGGCGTTTCCGCATGTCGCGATGTCCGCTGACTACTACTACCCTCTTAGCTATGCAAACTCGGTCATCCAGTCGCTCTATTTCTGCACGCCCTTCCGCGATCTCGTGCTGCAGTCCCCGGACCCCCCTCTGCCGGGTGCTGTGCCCCAGCCGACCTCCGTCGGCCAATCCACATCTACTATGCCCCTCGTCCCCAACCGCCGCAAGCCCGAACGCAAGCCGACCTTGTCGACGTCTTCCGAACGGCCCATTTCCCCCGTCACACCCATCCCACCGTCGCCGTCGACCCTCTTCTCCGCACTCCGCTCGCTCTTCCTGCATATCTCCACGCATCCACAAGAGCGTGGCACCGTCTCGCCCCGCGCGTTCATCGAGAAGCTCAAGGAGGTCAACCGTGTGTTCGACACGACCACGCACCAGGACGCACACGAGTTCCTGAACTACCTCCTCAACAAGATTGTTGAGGAGGTCGAGGAAGGACGTAGGGCTGAGGAATCCTCTGACGACTGTGAGTCGTAATGCCGATCGGCACGTTGGCTGCGCTCCCCGCCCCCCCCCCCTTGGGCTAGTGCCGAAATCGGTCGCGACCCTCCAGTCCGAGGCACCCAGCGCGGGGTCTTCTCGACGCCACTCTACGCTTGTGCACCGCCTCTTCGAAGGTGTTCTGACCAGCGAGACACGCTGCCTTACTTGCGAGACTGTATGTCCCCCGACGGTTTTCCTTTGACGGAGTGTTGATGGCAGTGTTGACTGATCAAGGTCTCCTCGCGCGACGAGGCCTTTCTCGATCTCTCGATTGACATTGAACAAAACTCGAGTGTGACTGCATGCCTAAGGCAGTTCAGTGCTTCTGAAATGCTCTGTCACAAGAACAAGTTCTTTTGCGACTCGTGTTGTGATCTACAGGAAGCTGAGAAACGGTGAGCCCGAGAACGGCCGACTTGGACAGGGCCAGTATTGACTGTTGTGTGTAGTATGAAGATTAAGCGCCTACCGAATGTTCTGGCGTTGCATTTGAAGCGCTTCAAGTATCAGGAGGAATCTCAACGATACGTCAAGCTCGCGTACCGAGTTGCTTTTCCTTTTGAGCTCCGTCTATTCAATACTATCGATGACATGGAAGATGCAGACCGTCTCTATCACCTCTTTGGCATTGTCGTTCATATCGGAAAGTAGGTATTCAATCTTGCATTCCTTCGAATCTCACCCGAGTATATGGTGTAGTGGTCCTCATCACGGGCATTACGTGTCCATAATCAAGACACTGGGGTCGTGGTTCCTTTTTGACGACGAAAATGTGACTCCCGTTGCAGAGTGTGAAATTCCAAAGTATTTTGGGGATTCGTCACCGTCTGCAGGGTGTGCGTATGTTCTTTATTATCAAGCTGCCGATATCGTGGTGGACAAGCTCGGAGTGCGAGCCGACCAGACGGAAGAATCCAGAAGCGCAGAGCCATCGCCGTCTGGTGTGGATGCCGCACCAACGTCGGATGCTGGACAACCGATACCCTCCGTGCCGGGATATCCCACTGCACCACCACTACGTCTATCGACGTCTACGTCATCAGGCCATCGGCCACTTCCGCCTCCACCGCCCCTGATGGGCTCCCTCTCCTCTCCTGTCCCGGCACCCCTCGCCAAGATCTCAGTAGGCGGCATGTTTGCCCTCCGCAAGCCAGCGAGCATCAGTGTACGGACGGACGTTCCCCGGAGCAGAGTTGTCGCGGGGAGTGCGGAGAACAGCGGAGCGACGCCGACCGGGGCTGCTCTCCGACATGGGACGAGTCTGGCTGGGGCGCCGTCGATGCCGGCGAGAGAGGAGTATGGTGAAGGACAGGGTTCGGCGTGGGCTGT
>JABCKS010000299.1:0-24162 GCA_018851325.1 Termitomyces sp. DKA19 | reverse complement strand
TTACTCTCCTCACTTACTTCCAGGGGTGCACCAGTCTGTAGTGGTACAGTGCTTCCAGCCTGTGCCTCCATTGACTCTACATGTTCCCCACTGAGGGAAGGCCCACTGCTGGCCATGCATCATGGACTCTTGTCATCATGACACTTTTCTGTAGTCCAGAAATGCCGCAGATGTCCATTGGCCTCATCCAACCCCAGCCTTTGTGCTGGTGTTATCACTCCATCAATGATCACTTGATCATTGTTAAAGTCCAATTGGACTTTATGTTCCCTCATAAAAGGGGTGCCAATTATCATATTGTACTGGTCAAAGTTTGCAATGTCCATATATATGTTGCTGTACTCCATTGGCACTTTTATGGTCACTGTTGTACCATAATTTACAATGGAATGACTTCCAATCATTCCTAGCTGTAGGGTAATTGGAGTAACCAATGCAGCCACTCAAATCCCAGTGACATGTGTAAAAGACAGAGTGAGCCCTAATGTAGTGCTCCCTGAGTCCCAAAGCATCCATGCCTGGTGACCATTAACCTCTACCCAGGTTACCAGACACTCTTTATTTGTGACCAAAACTACTGGTCACTTCATAGCAGACTTGTCTGCCAATAATTTCACCTTGCACATTTGCACTCAGTTAGGATGATCTTCCTGTGGATCATCCCCAGGTCCATAATCAGTGAGAGCATGAATTCCCTCACTATCACTGTCACAAGTATAGTACTTGTTATCATACATCTCCAATTCAATGTATTCATCCTGAGGTGGAAACCCTAATTCAGATGCATTAGCCTCATCACCAGATCCCTGGTCCTGAGCACCATCTGAATCTGCTTCTTCCTCAGGTATCTTGGATGGTGCCACTATGTGCACCACATATACATGCCCTTGTGGAACTGCTTTATGCAGCTCCCAACAGTCCTGAGCAAAGTGGCCCTTCTTGCCACAGTTGTAGCAAGTGGTCAGACTTGTCATATCCCAAAGGGGTTGACCAACAGCATTGGTTGCCCCCTTTAACCCTGGCTCACCCACCACCTGTTGAGGTTTTGACAGTGCTCCTTGCCCTGGGGCACCATGCCCCAGGCCTCAGAGTAATAACTGAGTCACCCTAGGTCTTATCAGTGCATGAGGTCCTTGAGGAACCTCTTGCCTTGGTGGCTGATCCTCACTTTACTTGTGGGGTACTGCAATAGTACATCCTGTATGGTTCTTGCTGTGCTCTAAATAGTGCACAGCAATCTTCCAACTGCTCTCATAGGCTCTAGCCTTGGATATGAATTCCTCTATGGTATTCACTTCTGGGGCTAGTCCCCCATCACATATGAGAGCAACAAGAATATCAGAGGGAATACCCTCCAAGAATTACTCTCAAACTGTGAATTCATTGGGAAACACAGCCATATTCTAAGCTTAATTCAGCAGGGCATCATAGAAGCCCTGCACACCTGGAAAAATAAGCAAGCATATCATACATCAGTATTTGAAGTGTAGACACTGTTAAGGTATGTTTGCAATCAAGAAAAATAAAAGGGTTCAAGAAGTCATGTGTCCATGAAATGTTGTCTTTTTGAAAGCAAAGTACTTGTATTGCTAAGAGTTGTTACTAGCAATCATTACTAAGGGGGGTTTTAAGCTTGGTTGTTCTAAATCCTAAGGGCTAGACTCCATATAATGAAGCTTGTGATCCCAAATGTCTCATGATTGCTAAGGTCTTATACAAAAGACTACCTTGTTCCAGACCTCAAGTCCAGACCACTTGTGACTTGCTTATGATCTGCAAGAATTGACAAAATATCAAAGATTGGGCTGTTCTTGTACCATGTTCCCAAGTCATGTGCTATGCAGATAAGATTGGTGGAGATGTTGTTAATGGTCCTCAGCAACAGATAGGTCTCATCAGAGGTCCTCAGTTTGTGGCAGAATTCACCTGTGAGCTGTATCAATTGCTGGGGGTAAAGCTCTATACAACCACAGCCTATCACCCTCAGTCAGATGGACAAACAGAGCAGGTGAACCAGGAACTGAAACAGTACTTGGGGTTGTTCTATAATGAAAGACAGGATGATTGGGATGAATAATTAGAATGAATACCTGCCCAATGCTGAGTTCCAGTACAATAACCATGTTCACTCTTCCACACAGATGACTTCATTCTTTCTAGACACTGGTTAATATCCATGCATGGGCTTTGAACCCCCAAGTAAGACCTTCAGAGAATGATACAGTGAATGTATTTATAGAGAAAATGAGGAAGGCACAGGAGGAGGCAAAGGCAGCATTGACAAAGGTAAAGGAGAATATGGCATAGTATTACAATTGACAATAGACACCAGCCCTATCAGGTTCTGCTGACCATGGGGGCACAGCTTAACTGAGTGGATCCTTACTAGGTGGACTCAACATCCTACACTTATAACCTGGCATCTCAGACAGTTCTGGGCTTCAGATACAGGTGGTTGCAGGTAGGTGAAAGGGGATTAACTAAGTTCAGGGTAGGTTGGAAGGTTTAAGACAGAAGACTATATCCTGTCAATGGGAGCTGGAGTCAGGCATGAGTTAGGGTAATAGAGTTTGTAAGGCAGAGAGAGCAGAGAATTTCATCATACTGTTGGAGGTAGGTTTCAATCTCTTTAGGGAGGGTGGGGTGGGTGCAGAGGGTGAAAACTGGGAGGGGGGGTAGTTGTCAAGTTGCTCTGGGTGGCCCAGAGGCATAGCAGGGTGTGGATAAGTATAGTAGTGGGTGAGGGAGGGATAGACAGAATGTGGTAGGGCTAGGGGTGTTCTAAGTAGTCCTCCAGAGTACAAGTGGGGAAGGGGCCCATCAGCAGGGAATGTTGAGGGACAGCACCATCTGGAGAGTACTCCCTGACTGACAGAGTGGGTGTAAAAGGCAGAGTTCAGATCTATAGTCCAACAATGGAAAGTGTAAGGGTCTAAGGGTGACCCTAGGTAGAACTGAGCATAGTAGTTTTCAGGAACTGGCCTACTGTAGGCATCAGTTGGGTAACTGAGGAGATTATATGCAGGGTTATATGCAGACATTGAGAACAGGGCAAGGGAGAGTCTTGATATTATGTCAGGTTCCATTGACCACAAGGGTGCAGCTTAACTGAGCAGATCCTTACTAGGCAGACTCAATGTTCTACACTTATAACCTGGCATCCCAGACAGTTCCAGGCTTTAGATATGGATGGTAGCAGCTAAGTGGAAGGGGGTTAACTAAGTCTGGAGTGGGTCAGAAGGTTTAAGACAGAAGACTATACCCTGTCAACAGAAGCTAGAGTTGGGCATGGGTTAGGGCAATAGAGTTCACAGGGACAATAGAAGCAGATTAGAGAGTGGATCAGAGACAAGCTGATAGTGGCGCAGTGTCAGAAAGATTATAAGACAAGTCTGGGGTTAGGCATGAATATTCAGGATCATAAAAGTGCAAGTATGGACCATAATGGCAGTCAAAGTGGATCAGGAAACAAGGGAACTTAGGCACATGAAAGGGAAAGAGAAGTAGTCAAGACAAGATAGAGGCAAAAAGAGATAGATTTGAGGAAACAGGACTGAAAATGAAATAGAGACTAAATGGAGACTAGTGCAAACATAATGGGAAAATATCAGTAATATCAGGACTACCTAGCAAGTACTGTTCTACAACTTTATATACTGACTACAGGGACTACTCCAGAGAGGGTGGGTCAGTGGTAGAGCTTGTTGGAAACACATGGGTCCAGTGGGTGTTGGTTCTGATCAATTGGCAGGCCATGGTAGTATGGGGGGTGCCATGATTGTTGAGATGTTCCAGAAGGGCAGATAAGCTGGGGAAGGTCAGTTGGGCATGTACTGGGATTAATGAAGGCACTGGGGACTGCCAAAAGAGCATTGGGAATTGCCAGGAGTTCATCAGAGATTGCTGGAGGGGTGCCAGGGGTTGCCAGGGGTTGAGTAGGTCAAGGAAATGTTTAGTAGGTTCCCTGGGAGGAAGCAATGTTGGAGGAAGTTCAGGAGGTCCAGGGATGAATCATGATAAGCCCCAGTGTACAAGCCTGGAGATTGGGTCTACCTAGACAGCTCTGACATCAAGATGATGTGACCATTACAGAAGCTGTTCCACCATCACCTAGGGCCATTCAAGGTGGAAAGACAAGTAGGGCCATTAGCCTACAGGTTGAAGCTCCCTCCTAGTCTATATCAGTTGCACCTAGTCTTCAATACAGTTAAACTGTTCCCAGCCTTAAAGGATCCTATTCCCAGTTGATGTCCAAAAATATTACCACCACTGGTGCTGGTCAATAATGAGGAGGAGTATGAAGTGGAGGAAATACTGGACAACAGAGTGTTTTGGGAAAAATTACAGGTCAAGGTGAAGTGAAAGGGATATAGTATTGAGGATGTTTCCTGGGAACCACAGGTAAATGTACATGCACCAGCTCTAGTTCAAGACTTCTACCATGGATATCCCAATGCCTCAAAAGCAATCCAAGGCATCTATCCCATCTCTGCAGCAGATCAAGCAACCCATGACTTCTTCCATCCAGGTGCATCAAGATGCTACACTAGAGGGGGGTCATGTCAGGGTTCATCTTACCTCACTTTACCTCACCTCACCCAGAGCTATCTTTTCATTGAGTCATGTGCATCAATGCATCAACAGGGACACATGACTTCCTTGCCCTACTGTACAGTTAGTCCCATAAATCCAGAGGCCTAGAGTGTAACATTCAGTCTAGGAAGTTCCTCAAACTTGTTTTCTTTGGATCTCCCTTTGCCAGGTGTGTATTTAGATTTGTAGACATAGTAGAATGCTGTATAGACTTTAGATCTCCCTTTTCCAGCTGTGTGATTGAGCCATAGCCTCCAGAGGTCACCCTGACATTTGGAGCTTTAAGTTTTAAAACTCAATGCTTAGTCCCAGCTTTAACCTTGCTGCACTCAGTTAGAGCCTTGAGTTTTAAAACTCAATGTTTAGTCCTGGCTCTAACCTCATTGTGCTCAGTTAGAGCTTTGAGTTTTAAACACAGTGAGGTTAGAGCTAGGACTTAACATTAAGTTTTGAAACTCAAGGCTCTAACTGAATGCAGCAAGGTTAGAGCTGGGACCAAGCATTGAGTTTTAAAACTCAAGGCTCTGACTGAGTGCAGTAAGGTTAGATCTGGGGACTAAGCATTGAGTTTTGAAACTTAAGGCTCAAACTGAGCACAGTGAGGTTAGAGCCAAGACTAAGCATTGAGTTGGATATCAAAGACTTAACTGACACAGCAAAGTTGGGTTTGGGTCTTAGCACAAACTACAGGCCCATGTCAAAGGCATGAACTGTAACTTGTATAAGATGATATCAAATAAGACAAGCTATGGTCCATGCCTTCAGTATGGGCCTGTTGTTTTTGCTAAGACTCAAACCTAACCTTGCTTGTGCTCATTTAGGTCATCAATATCCAACTCAATGCTTAGTCATCTTTCCACCCATTGCTTCCTTATTTCATGTTGTATTTGGTTATGCACCCATGACTCCCAGGCAGGGCTCCCTTCTAGGCACTGATGATGAAACAATAGATGTTGATGCTGGTGCTGATGAGGAAGCTAATGTGACAACACTTGAATTCCAAGAAAATGAGAACAATGATGCTAAACTAGAATGCCCAATCAGATGGTGCTACAGCTCTGTGTATGTGGTTGATAAATGAGTGAGGAGGATAAGGAGTCAGACAGAGCAGTGGAGATTGAACCAAACTGGAATGAGTGTGTAGAGAGGGGAAGCTTTTGCACTGGAAAGTATTGGGTTGATATTTTGTGGAATTGTCCTTCCAAGAAAATTGTGAGTGGCATCACGGGAGACTGTGTACATGATCAAAGTGTCCGATTGCCCAAGTATATATCATTAGAAGGACTGATAGCCACTTGTAGAACGATCTCAGAAGGATAAAGCGTATGCCATGCTCCTGTTTCCATGGACGATCAAGTCTCAGATAACGGAGGGGTTAACTGCTACGTAGCCACCATCAATTACAATCTCCTGGCCATTCGCATAGCCTCCAGCACGCGACGCCAGGTAGACAGCGGTTCCAGCCATTTCTTGACCACTACACAATTCTTTCAGCACCAAAACGGACACAACTCAAGAGGACAGACAGGTGACTTACGTTCCTGCCCGTTTCGCAGGAACACCGCAAATGCCCTTTCCAAATTTATCGACATCTTCAGGCTTCACCTCGTCGAATGTCATCTCTGACGCGTAAACACCTGGCGCGATGGCGTTCACGCGTACATTGATATTCTTGAGCGCAAATTCGGTAGCGAGCATCTTTGTCAAGTGCGATCCGGCAGCCTTGGCGCTATTGTAGCAGAACTGGGCAAGATATGCGGTGAGTGGCAAGTCAGCTGCGGGTGCAAGTGTGACATACGTGGTCCTGAGCGAGCTTGATGACGCCACTTATGCTGGTGATGTTAATGACGACAGAGGAGTAACCTGGGACATCGTCGGATCCCTTGTCAAGAAGCCCCAAGAAAGCATTAGTGACAAAGAAAATGGCGAAGCTGTTGATCTTGTAAAGATCGGCCCATCCCTCAAAGGATTCGTTCTCGAACAATGCCATCCCAAGTATTTCTGCGTTCTTGTGCTGAGGCGCAGAAAGGTCATTGAAGAATTTGGATGTAGGCCCGACTTGTCCGGCACTATATTGAATCTTATCAGTACTTGCCACAAGATATTTCGCGGAAAATATGAGGACAAACTTATTGACAAGGATGTGAAGCTTTCCTTCACTCTCCTCAATGAATTTCTTGCTAGCGATGATGCTCATTTTATCCGTGACGTCCATCTGCAGCCTACGAGCTTGTCAGTCCACTCCATAGTATGCCGACTCCTGAAAGCATAATCATACGGGACAATTTCGCCGCCACACTTCTGTGCCTTCCATGAGCTTGCAACCCTCTCGAGGATTTCCAAACGGCGTCCAGTGATGTACACTTTCGCGCCAGCAGCAGCGAGTCCCTGACTGATGGAGAACCCAATCCCCGTTCCGCCTCCAGTGACAAGGGCGACGCGTCCAGTCAGATCGTTAATGGCTTGGGGGGTAAAAGACATTGCAAAGAGAGTAGATTAGAAACATTATATATTTAGACAACTTACATATGGACGACCGAAGTTCGATGCAGATCACCAGACCCATTTTAGCCGACCTCGGACCGCGGAAGCGCAGCCGTTTGCGTCTATATATAGCACATACTCGATAATATAACGTACCTATACATATATACATAGTAAAAGGAATGACTGACGCTCGAATGGAAAACGGATCTCAGTAGAAATTCAGTCCCATCAGGTTACTAGTGGACGAACACAAACACAGCGATTGGTATATCTATGGCTCATGGTAGATTCAAAAATAGGGCGGACTCTATCAATATGAGGCAGCAGGCTCAAGGAAATCGCGTATCCAATGTGCCTTGCGGTTGCGAGGTGATAAATTCAATACTTGGTCTGACATCTGCGGCCGTCGGACAATAATCCGGCGCAGACGGGGTAGGACAGATACGATGGGAGACACCATACGTGGGTCGTACCATCGATATTCGATGCAGAGGATGCGAAGAGAAGGAGAGATTGCGTATGCATAGAAGAACGATATGAGGCGGGGAAATGTACGGCACCGATGGTCGACATCAATCAGGGATAGTGATGTCAAAGAGGGTGTGAGGACGAGGGTCACGAGGTGCATCAACTCAAAGGGTATGTCTGACCCTTCAACTTGTAGATGAAGACGCTGAAGAAATGGAAGAAGAACAGTTCGAGTCACGGGACTCGATCTGGTATGAGAGACTATTCGGCGCTTGGGAGGAAAGAGTATTCTCAGCTCCACAAGACGACAAGAAACTTCGAGCATCGTGGCAACATCATAAACTGCTTGATGCCCAAGACTGAAGCCATGGTGGGTGTAGTCCAAAAATACGAGGTTCCCAAAGAGGGATGGCAGCCAAGTGAGCCTGATACCGTCAAGTGTGACATTACGAAGGCTGGGGGCATAGCCAGAAAAAAGGCAAAACTCCTGAGTATCGTCATTCACCCGATATATCAACGTTAGGTCCCGCAAGGCCAGAGCCTGAACCCTCCTATTTCGTGAGCATAATCCTGATAAGGCAGCGTTCCACAAACAAGGCGAATAGTCCTCGAAGACAACCTCAAGAGACCTCCAGCGTTGTAGGAGAGGCATCACTGGGTGCAAATACCACTGGATGGCCATGGCATCAATATACTGACGCTGTGATACCGGCCATCGCGTCGGTCGCCAGGGCAAAAGCTGTATATCCAACGTGCAAGCCCCGGCCCTGGATAACCTCTCCTTCCACATTTCAATATTCGAGCTCACTGCGATTCGACGCCATAATCTTGGAGTGCGTAGAGCAATTTGTCTCCAACTATGGCATACGTGCGAAATCCGTACAGGAAACATAACGTCGTCCTCCGAACCCAACACGAAGACGTGAGCGAGCAGCTCGATAGGAAGACGGTCAATGAGATGAACATAGCCAGATGTCGTAATCAGGACTTTACGTAGTCGACGAGGATGGCTAATATCGTACTTGGGGACAATCGATGGTTCGGCAAACAGCAAACAAGACTGCTTCTTATCAGGGAAGCTGAGCAAGGGATGGCTTAGAAGTGAAAAAGGCAGATATCACGAATGTACTCACATCTTGAATTTTATCGCGGTTGCGAGCTCGTGCGTAATGCTCAGCGCTCGAAGCTGTGCTCTCCTAAACCTAGAAGGCATGCTAGAAAAAAATCCTTTTCCATTCCAGTTGCTGCTTTATATCACAATGACATGAGCAAGTCTTAGATAGGGATCCTCGCATAGAATGAAGTAAGGAGCCGAACTCAAAAGACTCAGGATTGGTCGGAAGACGATCGATAGTCACATCTCGAGCTGGGTCCTTAAAGAGCTGTGCGACTGCATCTAACCATCAGGATATTGAACGGGTTATGATTATGGGCTAATCATTCCAATCTAACATCTAACGAGGAAAATGGACACAGCCGAGACAAAGGAAGCGCTGAGTATTTAGTTCCGAGGGTATCGATTTGCGAAGAACATAACTTGGGGAATCGCATAGAGTCCGGAAAAACAAAATGTGGCTGTGCTCTTCGGATCAAAACCCATGTAATTGACCGAGTTGAAGTGACGCCAATCCTGCAACACTTGACACTGCCTATTCGACGTGTCAATCTCGAAAACTCTGAATTTGCATTGTAAAGAATGTCTGGCGCGTAAGCTTTGATCAATCCTCCGTTTGGCCATGTCTCGCTGCTAATGCAAACGATTCTCCTTCGAAGTTGGCAACGATGGTCTCGGGATTTTTCCGGCTCGAAAATCACGTAAGTATCGATGATGTTAATCAGGTAAGACTGTGCTCGATGTGAAATCTTGTTCCAGCCTGAAAGTCTCGGTCGCATGAATTATATAACCTATGTGTTCAACTACTCTAAAGAACACATCTGACAATATATATAATATATATATATTGTAGCGCTCCAAGAATGATTCAATGCTTCGACCTTGCGGGCAGGTATGTTCCTTCTTCCTGAAACCGACGAATGACGTCCATCCATCCATCCATTCATTCATTCATCTATCCAGCGGCACAAGACCGAATTCCGCCCGCTGACCGTGCATTCTTGCCGAAGGGAGAGTCACTTTTCTTCCGCTCGAACGAGTTCCAGTTCTCGGTACAATGCACTAGAACTCGTCCACATGAAACCCTGCAATCCTTCCAAGAGAAATGTACGTGTGGAATTCTTAGATGCTATGTACAAGACTTGCAGCGCCAAAGTCAGTATTCAATACATATCTTGTGCGAAGGAAAATGAAATTGATGTACTTGCAGGAAGTCTCATCACACTCTGCAGTTGCATCGTCACTTGTTACATGAAGGGCATACGAAGTTCCTCCCACTATGTCTCAGGTCATACACATGATAGGAGATCAAAACTGATTCATCGGTCCAGGGCGTCGACTGTTCTAGCCTTGGGACGCCTTTCATATCGAAGACAGCAGTAAGCCACGCTCTGATCTCACGATGTTGAGAACGTCCCCTCAATCACTTCTCTTATGCTTTAATCGCCCTACTTGGTTCATATCTGTATATGTGAATGAATTCAGGTGGCGTCTGAGGTGAATACAGACAATCTCCCATATCCATCAGAGCTTTCATTCCAGTCTCTGATATGGCTAAGATACCTCTCGTAGAAAACCTGACGGATGCTAGAGTGTGTGATGGCATCGTATAGGTAGTGCCTATCGTGGACGGTCATTGTTCATCTGAATACGTGTAAAATCAGGCTGAAAAAATCGACACGGAGATAACGAATGGCTCGTGTCGGAATTATGTATTTGCTCGGGGATTTGATATTTCCCTGAATTCAAGCCTCAAATTCTACCGCGTTAAGATATTGAATCTCTCTGTTATGATAATGTTTTTATAATGACCACAACCTTCGATACGGCACACCTGCTGGGGCCATGCACGAATTGCACCATAGCTCTTGTGGTGGCTGTGTAATCAGAATAATATGTCAAACCATTCTTACGACGGCAGACCATTAAGACGAGTCCTCGATCTTTCAACGCGGCGCCTCTTCATTTTCCTGATTCTTTGAATTCCGACGAGGAAGTGCCTTGAAGAAATCCACTTTAATTCTCGCTGACTTAAATAAATCGGATTCGACTGGAAACTTGCGCGTATCCGCGTCATGGACGAAGCACAATCCCTTGATGCTCTAGCAAAACTCCTCAACGACCTATCAGAAAGACCATATGATATCAACCTCCATATTCAACATTTCAAGCTAGCGAAATCCCTTGAAGGCATGGAAGACCAACTTATATCGGCATGCGAGATGCTGGTAGACTTTCTGGCAGCAGGTGAACAAGTATGGACTATTTTGATTGATGCGAAGGAGAAGACGGTCGATTTGGAAACGAAAGAGGGGATAGAGGAACTTCTTGCACTATATTCCAGAGCAGAGTCAGATTACTTGTGTACGTCTACTGATGCATTCTTCTTAAGACTCATCGCAAACACCGAGTGCACAGCTATACCGATCCTTCAGCGGCATTTGAGTTTCATTATTGACCGTCATGAACACTACTCCGGCTATAATCCCAGGCCCACTACTCTAGGAGACTTGTTCTCAGCGGATTGGACTCGGACAGTTATCGCGGAAGTGGTGAAGAAGGGAGTTGGGCACCTGACAAGTGTAAGAGCGCTATTTAATGTGATCAAAATTTCCAGTTCTTAGAGGAGGCGCTGTAGAGCCATCTGTTGTGGGACTTGCAGCGTGACTGGGAACTTCAACAGTTGGAGTTGGCTGCCCCCATCGAGAAGTGAGTTGATGTCTAACTCAATACGTTTCAAATACTTATTGAATTGAGTAGGAATCACCTTCAAGATCTCATCCAGGTTTTCTTCGTAGCGCGCCTTGGACAGCCTCATTCGAGTATGTCTCCGTCCTTGGTTATCGCCACATTCTTAAAAATGATTTTTTTGGCGTGCAGATTCCGAGGAAACGTTGGAATATTATTCAACTTTCACTACGAGTAACAGATCCCCTGCGCAGTACGAGCCTCTCCTCGTCACCGCATCCAAGACTCGCGCTCATGCTCTCAAATCCCTTGAACGCCGAGAGCCGTTTGAAGATGCTCTAGTAAGTTCAATTTACGGATCTCGTCATAGATGGGCGTTTAGCCTTTCAAAGGTTGCATCTAACTTTTCACTTGATGACTATGCGCGGTATATCGCATATGAAAGAAGAGCTCGAAATCCTGATCTCTTCGTCATGAGCAATGTATTCGAACGTGCCATTGCAGAAGCAGAGAAAAGGAGATTCAATGGTGAAAGTGGGGCAGAAGAGGCTCTCAGAAAGTTCTGGGTTGGGCTTGCCGATGTTTTAGTGAGTTTATATATGTGTTTTCTGATTTCTGTGCTCAATCCTGACATTCTCTAGCGAATCCACAATGCGGGCGAAGAGAGTGAACTGGCTATTTTCCAGAGGGCTGTTAGGAGCGTGCCTGGTTATGGAGAAATCTGGGCTCGCTATATGAGGGCTCTGGTAAGCCCATGACTGTATTCTGTCTCAAGTGTTCTAAATATATGGAAGGAACGTCACGGTTATGGTGATCAAATCGCAGGTGCGTCTGATAGGTACTTCCTCGTTGCTTTCATGTAGTTCTTTTTGGCTAGAAATCGTCAACCAGGCCTTTGGTATGGGACTGGTTGAATCCGATGTCGAACAAATCATACCTGTCGTGCTTGCTCATGCCGGGTATTTGAGGAGACGCACTTGGGATGAATCTCATGGCGAGTCCGGTATATCACTCTTTCGTATTACGGACGTCTAATATCTGCCGATTCAGAGGGAATGCTACCGACTCTAATCGGAATCTTAGAAAACGGTATTGACATGGTGCGCAAAGGTACGGTGTCCTCCGTGCCTACTTGGTTTCTTAAGACTTGTTCACAATACAGCCTCTCGAATTGGGGATTCCAAATTGCGTTTGGAGAAATACCTTGCTGTGGTGGTATGTACATCTCTACATATATCATTGGCATGAGCTAAAATGTCGTTCTTAGTACCAACAGGCCGAACTTCATGATGACGCTATCAGCGTTTGGGAAGCAGCAGCGAAATGCAATAAATCAAGCTATCTCGTATGGACATTATTAACGGAAACTTTGATGTACGCGAACCCGGGCATATTTCTGTTGGATTTTGTCCTGATTCAACTTACAGCAAGTACCAGCAACACGACAGAGCAGCTCAAGTTTTTCTGGACGTACACACAAAGAATCTTGATTGGCCAGAGGCTATATGGGAAGCTTGGATCAATTTTGAGCAGCTTCATGGCTCCATTGATAGTCTCGATCTATGTCTGGATAAAGTGGAGAAAGCTCAATATCAAGTCAGCTTGCGACGAGCTAAGGTTGACATTGTTACGATGCATTAAATCTTATCTGAGCCCATCATTGTAGGAGGCGGAAAGGGCAGTATATCAAGGGTTCCAAGTCGAATCTCAATCAACGGCGAAAAAAGAAACTGCAGCCTCTGTAGCACATACAGATACCGTTATGGACGTAGATGACGACTTTGTCCCCCGAGAGCGAGGAATCAAGCGTGAGGCAGAGGACGAGCCGGTCGAGGCGCATAAGAAAGCTAAAATGGGTTGGTAGAAGCATACTTATCATAGTCTTCAAACTCACCTCGAGAATACAGAGCGAAAGCCTCCACCTCTCAAACGGTTCGTGAAAATCCTTCAAAGCTGAGTATGACTTACCTTTTGAATAGGGACCGAGAGAATTCCACAGTCTTCGTCGGAGACCTTCCGGCAGGTATAACGGAAGAAGAGCTGATAGGTCTGTTCGAAGACGTATGTCGTTCTCGAATTGATTGACTAGACATATTCACGGATCATGTAGTGTGGTACAATTCGGGAGGTCAAAATTACTCAAATGCCTGAGTCATTGGTCGCCACAGTCGAGTTTTTCGACCGGGTATGTTTTTATCATCCAACTTCTCGTTCAAATCTGCAATTCATTCTGCCCTCAACCAGGACAACATACCCGCAGCCCTGACGAAAGACAAAAAGAAGTTACGCGAACAGGAAGTTGCTGTTCATCTCGCGTGGAAATCGACTCTTTATGTCACAAATTTCCCAGAATCGACAGATGATGCTGTCATTCGTGATATCTTCGGCCAAGTGGGTAGAGAATGAATTGAAGCTATTCGAATTCTAATGATTTTGTCAAGTATGGGTCTTTATTCGATGTCAGGTGGCCAAGCAAAAAGTATAAAAATACTAGACGTTTCTGCTATGTTCAATTTACCTCTCCGGTGAGTCACTTGACACAGGGATATTCACAATATTAATCTCATGATGCCTGCAGATTTCTGCCGAGAATGCTCTTGAACTTCATGGTCGAGAACTTGAGCTCAATCACCCAATGGATGTCTTTATCTCCAATCCCGAACGGAAGAAGGAGAGAACGGATCAGGATGCAAATGAGAAAGAGATCTATGTTGCTGGCCTCAGCAAGTTCACAACTGCAGCTGACTTGGATAAACTCTTCAAAACTGTGCGCTTCTTCCTGGATGGTTTTCGCAAAGCCCTCTTGAATTTTTTTTTAGTACGGCATCATTAAAGAGATTAGGATGTCGACAGATGACAAGGGCCATTCAAAAGGCTTTGCATTCGTTGAATACGAGCAAGAGGTGAGTCTTCGTGTATAGGTTCTTGTCCTTTGTGTAAAACTTGATCCACAACCTCCAGAAAGATGCGCTGGCATCTTTGGATGCAAACAATCACGAGCTTAAGAGGCGTCGAATTGCAGTCACCCTTTCAGATTCCCGTGTTCGCAGCCGTACAAGGTCGACTGATCTGTTGTTCTTTCATCATGCTGCTGTCGTCTGAATGTGCTTATTTAGGAACGTCGCGGATTCTGGCCTTAGTCGGGTGGCCGATACTCGAAACAGATCTGTTCGGATTCGGAACCTTCCAGCAAATACATCAGATGGTCTCCTCCAACAAGCATTTGAGAAGATCGCAGCTGTAAAGAGAGTAGAGGTCTTTATCGATCAGAATGAAGCTGTCGTGGAGCTCGAAAATGCCGCAGTCAGTCTACCATTTCCCTGGTGGACCATTTCCTTATTTACACCCTACAGGAAGCGGGAAAACTCCTCCTGCGGACGGATCCTATCATTTTTAACGGGAATATGTTGCAGCTCACTGAAGAAGGGCGTGATGGTGTTATAAAACGACCACCTGTTCCACCTTCTTGGACTGGCGGTCTTTTTGTCCCTCGTGCAGCAGCCTCGCGACCGAGAGCTGGGTTGGGTCATAGCCGCAAGGTAGCTTCTGCTTCAAAGATCTCCCCACCAAGCGCTTCGGTCAATCCGACCAGCTCCTCAAATCAAGGCAGTCAAGGGAAAGGACAGGACGACTTTAGAAAGATGCTAGGAGGGCGGTGAAATATCTGATGACATTGACGTGTACCACGTACGATAAGTAAAACGATGCTTGTTGATACGTTCGTCGAAGTTGGACTTAGCATTTGATAGCATCAACATATAATTCATCTGGAGTATGATTGCCTCAGTCCAAGGAGAAAACTCAATCTTGAGGCTTGATGCTTATGCTAACATGTAGGCTCATAAGCTATCAACCCTCCTGAAGTTAGTGCTCTTGGAAGGAGTCAGCTCAAGAAAAGAAAAAAAGGCCCTTGAAGTGCTCCAACAGTTATGTGTCTGTATGAGGATGCGGACATTAGATCCTTAACTTGATGTAGTACATAGGCTTCCAGAGAACGCTTCGCTCCCGCATACTGGCATGGCGCCATCCTAATCGTCTATATGAGATTCGAAAACAAACTGATTTCGCAAAACATGAAAACCAATGGGTTGGTTGGTCGGTCAGTCAATCAGTCAGTTCAATCGCCAAATTGCTCTTCTTACTCACCCATCCATCCCCCACACCCCCAACCAACTTCTTGGAGCATCCCCAACACCACCTCGCATCCGTGCCACTCCCGCTCGTCACGTACAACAGTTGTGACCCGTTAGGGCGACGTCACCCATTGATAACGCTACCGCACAGAGAAATGTCTAAGAGGATCAACCGATCTAGGGTTTGATTTCTGCAATTCTCAGAGATAAAGAACGCCCAGCCACTTACTAGTAACTTGTCGAAAATACTCACATTACACGTACATCATATCCAAACATAGGGAAACACTTCAACTTTACGACCCATCCAATCTAGAGAAGGCAAAACAAATGTTTATCCAAAGGGGGGACGAGCTGTACACACAAGTAATGCCGAGGAAACCCGAGCCCTCGTCCCATGGTGAGATTTTGATCGCATTGTATAGCGTTCTTACATTTGTCAGTGCCAAACTCCCTTCTTTAACACTTCTACCCTGAGTCCAATCTGCTTAAAAAAGTCTCTTAGAGCAGCAGGCCTGAGATTCTCGCCGGAGTAAGTGTTCATGACGGTTAATAAGAAACTGCAAATGTCGCTGAAGGATCGATATAGATGTATACTCGGTGTTTGCGATGAGTTTCAACAACGGATCAGTAGACACATACAAGTAATCTGACTCTGCTCTGGAATAAAGTGCAAGAAGTTCCCCTATCCCCTGTTTCCTTTCCAAATTGACCGTCTTCTCATTTGCATCGAACAAAATGGTTCATACTTGTTCACCTGCTGCCAGAAAGTCTACCAGTATCTTGCATGCCGACATAAGTTAGCTTTCCATACCTGCGAGGGATTTTGCCAGCTTGAAATGTTGCATGTGGAGGATGAGTCATATCTTTCTGATAGGTCGTTGAGGAATTTACTAGTGATGCGGACGCGCGAAGTTGATTACACAGCCACATAAGAAATATGGGTTGAGGGAGTGTCGAACGTTGTGGTCGATGGAAAAACATTATTATAAAAAATATTAATACGTGTACCAGGTAGATCAATATATACATACCAGCGTACTCAGGGAATCTAGAATTCTCAAGCAATCTCAAGACGGAGATCTGATATTCGGCATGTCGCCCACGTGAAATATGGGGTTACTTCACAAGTTATACTGCTCCCTTTGCATCGATGGACACGGACTCTGAATCAGAGTATACTCAATCGGTCACGATATCGTTCGAGTGGATCCTGAGAGGGCTTAAGAATCTATTTGAATCAAGCAAAGGGGATGCAAAATCGAAAACCACAAAGTCCGTGCGTTTTGGGGGCGGCCGGTGGCAAGTATGCAGTCTTGTAAGAGGGGTGCTCATAATATCACGAACAACTAGATATTGTTCTATGCGAATGCTGGGACTGCGAAGGAAGGGTCAACGAGTTCCTCTGATGGAGGTGGTTATATCAGCCTATATCTTTCCTGCGAGGTAGGGTCCGTTTGCATTCTTGACTCGCATTCATTTGATGATTGTTTTAGCCAACGCAAGAGGAAAGAGACGCCGCAGGTGATGGCGGAAAGTATATATCTATCTCAATAGTCAACCTAGGATTTCCTCTTACTGTTCGGTTTAGATGGGTCCGAGAAGGAAAATACAAGTTTAACTTCGAGTTGAAGAAGTACGCTACATGAGTTCCTTTTTCTTTCAAAACCGATACCAATATCTGATTTTTTTGCCTTCAGCCTTTCAGGAACGACTGTATACAACATAAAAGAGGCAAATAACCATACATTTTCATACAAGGTACTAAGCGTGATCTTAAACCCTCTCTACACATGTCTCATAATCAAACAAGACAGCAAATTGGGGATGGTATATCACCAAGTAGTGTGCAATCTTCTCGTGCTAATACTTCCCAGGGCGCAGTTCGCGAAGAGAGATAACGTCTACTTCAACTCGAATGGTGTTAAGAATCAGGACGCATTCATCATTTTGTGCAATATCACATCTTCCCCGGCCCCCCCTCCGCCCCCGCCCGCTTACCGCATTCAAACAGTCCCTAGAACTCTTCTCGAAACTGTCGGATATCTGCTTGATGACCCGCTATACTCAGACGTAGAATTTATCATTCCTGGTAGACGGGGGGATATGAAGTCGGCACGCAAGATCTTAGCCTCCAAGACCCTGCTTCGGCGTGCAGATTACTTCCGATCGAGTACGAAAAGTTTCTTGATACTCATAAAGGAATACGTTTGATATAGAGTTCTTGTAGTGTTTGGATCTGACTTCGTCGAGGGATCAACTGACCAAACGCAAACTTCTGTAGATGTTCCACCGGCATCCAGTATCATAGATTCTGAGGCTCATTCTGTCATGAACGAGTTCGAAGATTCGGATGATGAAGATGAACCAGAGAGAACAAATACGCAATCAGATCCAGATCTTAGTTCTTCCATGGTTTCGAGAAATACTGCAGCCTCCGCCATGGAAAATCCGATGGAACAGAACAATGAAGTTGGAGCAGATGACGAACAGTACAATGTCCGGACCGAATTGACACATCCATCTAGCCCTCGTAGCAAAAGTCAGGCATTGTCATCGACTGTGGACGCTCCAAATAATCCTCGACTATCAATCGTCGTCAAAGATGTCGCATACACTACCTACATGGCCCTCCTTTATTACGTGAGCTTTCGTTCAATCCGTTGAGAGCTGTGTTTCACACTATCCTTACAGTTGTATACTGATAGTGTCATTTTTGCTCCACTTTCATCTATGTTTATTTCGAAAGCAGTTGACTCCACCACCGATGACATACGAACTTCATCACCTTCTGAAGAACCGTCCGTACCCAAGAACAGTAACGAATCTGCCACTTCTCGACGTCAATGGATACAACAGTGGAAAGAAGAACATCCGGGTCTACCAGTCCCTTGTTCCGCAAAAGCAATGTACCGCTTGGCCGACAGTGAGGTTTTTAGTTGTCGCCGATTTAGACCCGCTCATTTATGGACACCAGAAATCGATTTACCAGAGTTGAAGGCGCGAGCATCACAAGTAATTCTTATTTCATGCCTTGTCCTTTCTTACTGACCAGAACTGTATTAGCATATTGTCAAGTCTCTTACTGTCGAGAATATTGCTTATGAAGTTTTCACGCCTTTTGCTGCAGCCTTTGAAGACATCCGAAAAGTTCGTTTACTGGTTGATTGAACCGTTCTTTCAATTAAACCTTCACATAGATTCAAGTTGATTTCTTCTTGGGCCATTGGAAAGACATCCGCACTTCGGATTCCATGCGGAACGTCTGGCAACAAATAAGAAATGGCCGACACCCAGGTTTCGAAGAAGGTTGGTTATATGTGTTTTCTTCGTCTGGCTACTATGTGACTTCTGCGATTTTTCCAGTATGGCCAGTCATTGCGTCCAACCTCGAATTCAAACCTTCACCGAAACCAACTACCAGTAAATCCCCGGAGGGTGGGGGGGACGTAGCGCGATGGCCGCGTGTTCTACAGTCACTTACTCCATAATCCACGATACTGAAATGCACGGAGACTAGTATTTTTGCTTGTCGGATACAATGACACGAAGGCATCATTTGAGCTAGAATAGCTCAACAGAGTCGTATACGAAGTTAGGGCTGAGGAACACATCTCCAGAACTTCCGCTGATGATGTTAATCTGGATTGTGTTCGAGCCAGCCACCAGTGTGTCAGAAGGAATTGCGAAGTCGTCTAAAGGAAATGATGAGTCCTAAGTCCGTTGCAGAAAAAGACAATTTGCGCACAAACTTGGTTAAGACCCCGCCATGTACCACGAGTCACACTAGAGTAGGACGCGTTCAGCCGAGGCACACAGATTCGATTCCGATAGGGCTTACCCTCGAGAATCTATCTTCGGCGGAGCTGAGGATGAGAAATGAGACTAGGCATAGGAGAAAAAGCCTGAGTGACGTACCGGCAGGCGCATTTGATGTCCACGAATTCACAGTAATCTGTGGGCGGCCACCGGCAAAAGCCTCCGTCGTACGAATTCTTAGAGTACGAGCGCCTATAGAGTTGTATGAAGTACATGGCTGTAAGGAGCCATGAGATGTAATTACCAATCTGAGAGGAGGAGGCGGTCCATTGAATTGTGGTGGGATTGTTCACGTCCTTGAATTGGGCCATTGGGAAAGAGCCGACAGAGCTCGAGCCAACTGTAAATGTGATCGGTCCCCAATTGCTCATCCTCGAGTCCGATCTGTTTCACGAAACAATCAGAGAAGTAGGTCATGTGGAGCCAGCAACAACTAACGGATGCATGGTCTCAATCTTGTCCGCATTGAGGAACCTGCAATGAACATTTCGAAGACGGAACCCAGCAAGATAGGTGAAGGAACGGACCCAACGGGGCTTCCATCAACCGTGCCAATTGACCAAATCGTTGATGGGCGGGAAAGAGTAGAGGTTAACGTCAAGGAGGAGGTGGCTCCTGCACTGACAGTAACACTTCCTGTGCCAGCCTCGAGTTCACCTTGGTACAAAGTCACGGTGTATGTCCCAGGTTTCATCAAGGTGCGTGTGAAACTTCCTCTGCATGAGGGAGGGATATAAGCAATCAAAACGTTACTGACACTAACAGCACACACCCAGATCCAGCGACCCAATACTGCGCAGCAGTGTTCTAATGCATGGAATCTCAGTAATGTGAAGGGCGATCGACCGTGAACCATCTCTGACCTTGAACCCGATGGTTACAGCAAGTCCGGAAAGCGTACCCGAATAGGTTCCAGTGACCGTACCACGACCAGATGCTGGAACATACCCCTGAAGACCAAGACTATCCATGAAGCTCGTGTCCAAGTTCTCCGATGGGGCAGCGCCAGAAGTAATTGCCAGAGCATATCTATTTTCTGGTCGATTTTCCTCCGTTCAATGATACCAAAACGGCTCACGGTCCAAAGAATCCTGTGCGGAATGCTTCTGTTTGCTCATGACCCGAGTTCATATACCAATAGAGCTCCTGTTGCGCACTGCCTTGGTTATCAATATCTGGATACAGAAGACGGAGTTAGCGCTCGCGGGCCCCTTTTTTGGACGAAGAAAATCATCTACACACCGCGGAAGAATGGACCACCGGATGAAGTCTCGTAACTAACGCTAGGGACGATGATGTAGGCACCGACACCAGAACCGGTCACTCCGTGGACTTGATCGCGGATAAACGGAATCTGTGAAAGAAATATATGGAACCTGTAACCAGACGACTATAATTCTGGGTACTGACGCTAGAGTAGAATTTAGATCTTGTGACCCCATTCACCAAAAATACGTCCGAGCCTTCGATGGCGGTTCCGCCGTTGATCTCTGCATTGGGATTTCCGTCAGGCAAAGTCGCTTTGTTGAGACGAGCAATGAAACGAAGTTCTCCAACAGA
Organism: Termitomyces sp. DKA19; assembly: GCA_018851325.1. NCBI lineage: Eukaryota > Fungi > Basidiomycota > Agaricomycetes > Agaricales > Lyophyllaceae > Termitomyces > Termitomyces sp. DKA19. The sequence continues at coordinate 3,300 of JABCKS010000299.1, read as the reverse complement.
TGGTTCTGCAGAAGCAAATGTGCCAATGTAAAGTGTGTTGATTCCGGAACGAACAATATAGTAATGTGCCTGTTTGAATTCATTTATTGATCAGTTCTGTATTCAAAGGTGACTGCCTCACGATTGTACTAGTGGCGATCTTTATGACGGCTATGTTGTTTGCTACAGAAGATGTGACCGTAGCAGATCCTACGGGGTCATTGTTATCGAGATATCTGGGCCGGTGGGCTTGAGACGACATACCTAATCCCGAGCTCAGCTGAGTAAACTTCGTGGAATCTTGTAGTTGTTTTCCATTGAAAAGCATAGATGTTATATCTCCGTTGGCCGTATTGACTGATTCGGATTCGAACTCAGGAGTTTTATCGCAAGACATTCATAACCCACGTACTTGTGGTTACAAGACCAGCACCAGAGTCGACAATCATGTTGCTTCCGGATGTGGTAACACCAAAGGCCGCAAAAGCGGCCGGGAAACATGCTAAAATGTTGGCAACGAAAAGAAACCTCATTGTGGCAAAAGGTAGTCGGATGAGTGCAAACTTCAAGGCCTTTTATATAGCGTCAACAATGTAAATTTCCTCGTTGGAAACGATTTTTCCCAACGTTAATCGAACGACACCTCTGCCGGGCCGCCAGTCATCTTTTACGAAGCGTGGTCTCAAGAGCAAAAGGTCATAAACATCAAAAGCTGGACTCTCAAGACGCCCGGTAACAGGTGTCTCTTCGAAACGGGCCGGTAAAATTTTGCGTAGAGCATATTAGAAGCGGGACAATGATCCTGTGACGTGGGGAGCATATAAAACGCTGTGACAGCTTTCAGTATGTCACGAGCAGCAACCGGAAATTCGCTGAAACTTCTGCAAAACTGTTGAGAAGACTTCCCCAAAAATCTCGATTGTGCGATAGCACGTGGCATACCGGGTGGGACACGAGATTTGAGGAAGTTGGGTACTTTGACAAGGGGCGGGCCGTTAGCGTACGTGGAATAATCAAGACAATTCTCAACTGCCAAAAGTCAAAACCTGTCTAGTTCCGAAAAGAGCAGGTACATGCTATAGAATATCTTCATTCGACATTTGTCAAGCTCTCGGGGACGTATTTTACGTGTCCACAACGCTGAATTCACTATCATCATCCGCTGCGTCTTGGGACGCAAGGCCATCGGAACCATTTGACATCCTCCTAGATAGACCTAGTGCAATTACGAGACTTGATGTATCACGAATTGAGCAAGGTGAAGTAGCACTGCGGCGTTCACGAATCACCATTCATCGACATGCGGAGAGACGGGATCGCTGGCGTTCTCGAAATGTCATCTGTTTCATGTCCGCGGGAGGGAGTCGGTGCATGAGAGTGGCCGAGAAGACCATGGTCATTGTCAGCATCATGATGATAATCACCTTCCCTGTAATAAGGACTGTGATCATGTCCATGGTGTCCGTGCTCTTCTTCATGTTCATGATCATTGTCCTCATGATCTTCAGAGTGATTGTCGGACGGGTACGCCAACCCAGGTCGATCATGAGAATTGTAGTTCGAATGAGTGGTTCCTTGACTCCATTGTTCTTGTTCCCGCCGTGTCCATGCTTGCAGTTGTTCATGATCATAATGTGCCTCGGAATGTGCATCAGCAGGAACGAAAAGCTCTTGGTCTTCGTATTCCTCTTCAGCCTCCAGGAGTTCTATTGGCGCTGAGCCTGGTAAGCGATCCTCTGGCTGTGGGGGTATTCTGTGAAGAAGGCCAAAGCTGGAAGTATGTCAGAATTTTGGCCAGTTGTTTGATTTTCCTAGATATATACCCAAAGACACATCCCAGTAGTCCTTCACCACCCCAATGCCGATTGGGAATGAGGACGACCTCTCGAAGTGCGCTGCAAAGTGCCAATCATCAGCCGTCAGGTGCAAGAAGTATGATCTCGACGTACTCGAAATCGTAAGAGTAAACATAGACTCTGAGCGGTTTATCTATATGCTGGTGGACATGTGAAATTAGTGTCAGATAAATCTGAGTACGAAGCGTGCTCACTGCTTCCACGAGATCATAAAAGTCATTTTCCGCTCCAAGGACGCCTCCGGACCAACCTAGTAAAGGAGATGATAGGAACCCAAAGCTGACAGAAAATCAAGATAGCTTACCAAGGATCCAATCACCCATGGGTACCAGACCCGCGCTCTCAGCAGGACTGCCCTCAATAACGTCCAGAACATGCCATACATTTTCCGTGGCGGTTTCTGGCTCGCACATGCGCATGCTCAAGCCCAGCAAAGATGGCTGCAACGCAGAAGTACTAGCCAAGTGGATAGTTTGTGACCAGCCACGCGAAGGCTGGATCGGAACCACTTGGAGATATTTAGGATAAGATGCCTCGTAACATTAGACTGCTTGCCTCGTGTTTTTCGGCTTTTGCTGCTCCATACAAGGAGGTTGAGTGTGCGTCCTTCATGCTGCTCGACTATCTTTTCCAACTCTGTGGCATCAATAGCAGCATTAGCTTGCGAGAAGGAGTCCCCTTCGAAACCGATGACGAAATCAAAGAAGGGCTCGATGTCTGTGTGGGACGCTGGCGAGGAAGGGGTCACGCGGAGAACATGAAGGGCCTTTGGAGGGAGATGCTGCTGTGAGTTTGTAGACTGACTGGCGCCCATGGCACCTTCGAGCGACACGTCGCGCCAAACGGGGGTCAATCGTCGGTGGGATTGATATGTAAACATGTACAAATTGGCCATGATGTATTGTGGCGCGCCCCGCATTCTCGTTCTTCTACTCATATGTCTAAATTTATGCGTACATGAAAATTGGCACAGTCTATCGTAACCACTTTGCGATTTCAACATCAGGTTTATCGCAAGCTCACTGGCAAAGGAAGTTTCTTAATATTAGGCAGATTATAGGTCGAGCAAAGGACCCTAGTGAAGAAGCCTGGATCGAATCATGATCGGCGGCCGTTGGTCCTTTGTAGATGCGTACATAGTACAGTATCCCCGACATTCATTTTATCGGGGATAATAGATATTTGTAGGTGCAGAAGACGAGATCTAACAAGGAAAAAATCAGCAAGGAAGCCCAGCGTGAGATTCCTGTGATATCTGGACACGAGTCTTTACTTTCTTGGTGATGCAGTCATTTTTGTCCAGAACGACTGGCCCAGAAATTTATCCCTTACAATCCACCTCTGTAAAAAAAAAAAAAAAAAAAAAAAAAAAAGACACATGCGACGGGAGCCAGAAAGCGCTGTGAACAAAACAGGATACGGGCAGAAAAAATCCGAGAATTCTCCCCCCCCACAAGAAACACGG
>JABCKS010000298.1:0-24187 GCA_018851325.1 Termitomyces sp. DKA19 | reverse complement strand
GTTGTTGCCATAGCACTGGCAGGGGCAGTAGCCTATAGCAATGTATGACATATCAACTGCTAAGATGACAGGGTCAGATGATTTGTAGTCAATGAGGACAAAGGGCTTAGCATCTTTGAGGGCCTTAATGAGGTCTTACTGAGCATTGACTTAATCTGAACTAAACTCAAAAGGGACACCAGTGTATGTGAATTTCATTAAGTCATTAGCATGGTGAGCAAAATTCTTAACAAAAATCCTAAGGACTCCAACCATACCTAAAAAGGCTCTAACTTCTGATAGCAACTTGCAAGTGCCTCAATGTTCTAGAAGAGCTAAGCAACTATCATCCAGAATCCAACTACTAGGTATGCAAACATGTCCTAATATTTTGAACATAAGGGTACATAAGACAAGCTTGTGATCTGAAAACATACTGCTACAATACTTCATTCACTAGAGGATCCAGTTAAGGAGCTCAAAGAACTCTCAGAGCACTAAGCAAATGTTTGGGTTATTAGAATGCCTAGTGGGAATACCATTAACTAGCTTCCAGTCTTTAGGACCTTTAGCACCAATGTCATCAATGAAGCTGAGTATGTTATGGGGGATCTCAGGCTGCAGAATGAAGGTAATGTTGTTGTGAAAGATTGGTACAGAGTTGGTCCAACCCATCAGTAAGGTTACTAAGTGAAGGGCACCAAACAGGATCTGGAATGTTATTAAGTAATGTAAGGCCAGGTTGATTAGTCACTTATTGTAACCAACAAAAAGGTCTAGTATTACTCTATAAATACATCCAGCAAAAGATTCAGCAACATGATCTGAGAAAGGAGGCACTCCAGAATGGCAAATGGTGATGTGGTTTAGTGGCTCTAGACTGTGTACAACCCAGAGCTTACCATTCTTCTTGAGGACACAAAACCAGTGGAATCAGTAAACTGAGATTGAGGGCTTATAGATGCCAGCCTTAATCTTGTTATGGATGATCTTACATACTTCTTTCTCAAGGCCTGGGGGAATAGAGCAATTGTGCTGAACCCCAGGGGATGTGGAGGATGGTTGGTATCCAGATTGGGGGAAAGAAGTTAAGGCAAAAGCTTCCTTGTTCTGAATTTTCCCAAGCAAAAGCCTTTTCTTGCTTAGCAACAAGATCAACAAAGATGTTAAATTTGTTGCTAGTGAAAAAACCAGTGTTGTAGTCTTTAATAAATATTGCTTGTCAGTTACTAGTAAATTGCTGAGTTGGTATAAATGGTGGAGGGTTTGGGTTAAGTGCTGGCATTATTGCTAAGGGATTGCCAAGGATTTGTTGCTTGATTCTGAAGTTTTTACTAACATGACTGGCAACAGGTTTGATTTTCATAGTGACAGGCTTGTATTTCTTCTTTTCCTGTACCCCTTTTCTTTTAGTGGGATTTTTAGTGATAAATTGTGCAGGGAAAGGGGAATGAACATAGGGAGGAACAATATCCATAATGCAAGTATCAATGGCTAAAGTCTGTCCAAGAATCTAAGGGTTAGAAATGTCAGTAGACACAAAATAAGAACAAGGAGGTAGCAAAGAAGAAAGAAAGTCACAAGTAGTAGCATAAAGGTAAGCCAAAGAAGAGTCTGTATATATACAAGATTTTGTAAGTACAATATCATTGTCCAAGTTACAAGAAGCTATACAAGTTGCTAGACCAGTTGCATGATCATAGCTAATAAAAATTGCTAAGTTATTAGTATTGTTGCTACTCAGATTGGTGCTGAAAGGACTGAGGTGGTTCTATCTTGTAGCAAATCTTTTGGCAATTGTTTCTTTTATATTTTCCATGGGGAAACATAGGAATCATATGTTACATGCCAGAGTTGAGGTCAGTAATGGTAACTGTGGTCTCAATATCACTAAAAGTATTGACCACACTTCTGGTCAGGATGTCAAAGGGGCAACCAAGCAGGATATTGTAGGCAGAAGACTGTAATACATAGATCTGGAGATAAAGCATCAAGTTGCCAATGGTGCAAGGTATGTTTCTGACAAGTCCTAGCAATCAATCCAATGTGCCATTAGCACTCTGCATGTTCAAAATGATACTAGGGTCATAGGATAAGCCAAGGTTGTTAGCAACTTCTGCCAACATTGAAATAATCTGGGAACTGCTATCTGTGATACATTCTATTTCTTTGTGATTGTTGATTAGCATTATAATAAACCTTAGTGACTGGGAATTCTTAGCAACTGTCAGAACTACAGGCTCCTCCCTAGGAGGTAGCAACTTAATGTAAGCCTCTACTGGGTCCATAGAAGAAACTTTGGCCTGCTCTGGTGTGAGTCCATTAGTGGTATTAGTATTGGAACTTAGCAAAAACTGGGGCTCATCCATAGCAAATGTTGGTAATGCCTCTCCAAATATGTTGCTAGGATCCTGTACCATGTTAGCATTCATACTGGCTAGTCACTTGGATGTAATGGCTGACCTAAGTTGATTCTTGATGTCCAGTGCCATAGAGCAAAGCTCATCAACAGAAACTGTGACCTGGGTACTTAAAACTTAATCAAAAACAGCCTTTAATTATTTAATATTGTATATGGGAGGCATAGTCCTGTAAGTGGCATTGTTACAGTGATCCAGAGTGACAAAGTTTCTATTAGCAGAAGGAGCATAGCAACCAGGGATTCTAGGAAATAGGTGTACTGGAGGTTGGGAAACCAGTTCAGTAGGTTTAGTAACTGGCAGCAATTCTTTAATGATGGGTCATTTGGGTACTTTGCCTATATCAGCCAGCTTAGCAGTAGAAGTTGGTACAGCAATCAGAAAAAGGAGTAGTTACAAGAGTGTTGTTAGTTGCTAGTGGTGCTGGAGCTTTGTTGCTAGTGGTTTGGTAGGGAGTACAGGGAACCTGTACACCATCAAACCTTTTGCCAACTCATTTCAGGCCAAATAGTTCTTGTTCCAAGGCCTCAATACATTTGTCCTTTGCTAGCAATCTACTGGTAGCAACATCCTACTGTAATACCTCATGAATTAGTGACTGTTGCATAGTCACTTGCTTGGGATTGGGGTTAGCATTAGAAGAGAGCCTGCTGGTAATGATCTGTCCAGGGTTTAGACAGTGCTATTCCTCAATTCAATCCATGTAAAGCCATTTGCCAAAGTAATTTGGGATCATAGCTCCTGACAGTAACACAATCTTTCCTTCAGCATTTCAATGGGTTTTGCCCTGCTGGATTATATGTTCTAACTTTATGCAAGTGTCTTATACCATAGTATGACCAGATTCACCACAGAAGTGGCAAGAGTTGCTGAACTGATTTTGCTGGCAAGGCTGACTGTTGTTAGTAAACAATGCTTCTAGGCATTCCAGAGCACTAATGATTGCAGTGGTTGTTGCTAATTCAAGAGCTTCTTACTTGGAGGCAGGGGACAGTGTAGCAGGAGCATTAACAGCAGGTGCTGGGATGATACCAGAAGTACTAGTGACTAATGTGATGAGAGCAGTAGACTTGGTAGTTGCTGTGTCAGTACCCTTTGATGCTTACTTTGTACCTTCAAAGACCTGTTCAACATCATAGGGGTCCTCAGGGTAGTGATTAGGAAGTGTTTTGAGCCAGCAAATGATCTTGTACCAAAGCAATGTAGGAATACCTTGCTGGAATAAGCAATGTTCTTCATTTTGGTAAAGCTTGCCATTAGCAAGGAGCCATCTAGTGATTCATTGGAAATCTCAGTAGTAGTTGGAAAATCATCCTAAAGTTGCTAAGCCACTATTGAATGTTTGATTGACAAGTCACTCAAGGTTGCCAAGAGTATAATGTGTGCTAGCATCAGTTCCAGGATACAACCTTAATACTGCCACTTTCCATTCCTGATAAGTGTAAGGTTGGGGGATATGCTTATTGGTAGGCAAAGTGTGAGTTGAATGATTTTTAGGAAAGAAAATGGATGAGTTAGTAGCAGATAGCAGTAATAAAGGAGCACTAAGAAAGCTTTCTACAAAAGCTCCTGAGAAGTTGCTTAAAAGTTCACTAACATCAAAGAGGTTTCTAGTAGCTTCTAGTTTGTTAGCAAGAAGTCTGGGGGATGTAGACTAAAAGGGGCTTGAGGAAGTTGATAGCAGATGATCTGATAGTTTAGCAGTTAATTCTAAGTGACATTTTGCTTAGGCTTTGGTTTCTGATAGAATGATTATCTACAGTCCCTTGCAGTGGGCTCCAAAATGATGTACTCCTATGCCACCTATCTGCCATGCAGGAAATCAAAAGAAGGCCTAGAATGCACTTGCAACTAGAGAGGGTAGCTGGCAATAGGAATAATGTGGGGGCAAGTCAGTAATTGTCTTAGAGAATGAGAGCTGAAAGATAGAGGTGGAAGTGTGTAAGTGAAGGAAGTCACTAATGCTAGCTTAAGTCACTAGATGCTAACAAAAGGTTGCTAAGTTGCTAGAAGGGATGAAGGAAAGAGACAAAGTAGTTGCTAAGAGAGTGAGGTAGAGGAGTTGTTAAGAGTAGAAGAGGAGGTATAAGGTAGGAAGGATGGTAGAGTAATCAAAAGATTGCTAAGAATAAGTTACTAAGGTCTGTGAGGGCCTAGCAATAAAGAGGGAAGGGAGCAAGAATATAAAGCAAATGTAAATAGGCTGGGGAACAGATACAGAAAACTAGTTGCTAGCCAAAGTTGCTAGCATTGCTAAGATACTATAACACTATAAAGCACCCATACTTGGTACCATGCTAGATTGAAGACAAGTTCACTAAGGCTTGTTGCTAAGCTGTTAACAATGTGATAAAGTGATAAAAGTGAAAGTGTCAGTAAGCAAACATTGCTAAGTTGTGATAAGAGAGTGAGAAGTGAGTTCAGATGCAGTAAGTCACTAAATAAAAGATTCACTAGGAGAAGTCACTAAGGTTAGTGAGGGCCTAGCAATGAAGGAGATAGGAGTAGAAGCATAAGTCAAAACAAAGGGGAACTGGGGGACAGATACAAAGACTAGTTACTAGCTACAGTTACTAACATTGCTAAATTGCTATAACACTATAAGGCACTTATACTTAGTACTACACTAAATCAAAGATGAATCTGCTAAGGCTGCCACTAAGCTGTTAATGGTGACAAAGAAGACCAAGAGTAAAGTCTGAAGCTGAGAGAGACAATGAGCAAAGTGCCTCAAGGCTGCAGTGGGTAGTAGTAGACTATAGTCCTTCTTTTTTGTATTTAACTAGGTATATACAGAGGGTATTTATACTGTTGTAAGTAATATAATCAAGAATGGAAAATTGGTCACTAAAGGTAATGGTGTCTGTCAAGATGTTTGAGGTTCTATTCTGTTGTTCAAATGGTAACTATTCATAAGTATACAATGTCAGAAATGTATACAAAATATATCAAATGGAAAAATAAAAGATCATCAAAGTGGAAGTCTAAGTAAGCATACTGTATGTCAGTATTTAAAGTGTAGACATCATTCAGGTATGTTAGTAATTGGGACAAGAAAGATGAAGGGTCCAAGAAGTCACATGTCTATATAATCTGTGCATTTTGAAAGAGAAGTGCCTATATTGCTAAGAGTTGTCACTAGTGAATGTTGCTAAGGAGGTTCTTGACTAAGTTATTTTAGATCCACAGTCTAGGCTCCATGTGATAAGTGCTCATGATCTAAAAATCTTGTAGTTGCTAAAGTCTTGTGCAAAGTCTTGTACTAAGTCCCAGGTTATATGCTGTTCAAATAAGATAGTCTGAGATGTCAGTAACTGTACTCAGCAACAAATAGATCTTATCATCACAGACTCAGGGTCACTGTCACCCTGCATCAGGGCATTCTCCTGATCATCAGGATCTGGGGTGACCACCTGAAGCTGGACAGGGGGTCATATAGCATTTTCAGGGCCAGGTCAATCAGGGTTCTGGGCAGGAGGACTGGTTATAGTGAGGTTAAGGGGCTAGAGGGGTCTGTTGCAGAGTTGCCAAGATTCCTCTAAAGGGCAAGAGAAATAGCTTTGGTAGCTGGTCCCAAAACTAGCAGAGTCTTCCCAATAGCACTGGTCAATGCAGATAATAAGGCTCTCAAGGTCCTCATAGGTGGACTATTTTGGTGTGAGATGAAGGACCTTATGAATTTATTTGGGAAGAGCCTTGTTGAGTTGAAAACACAGTGCATGGTAGATCTAGCCAGTTTCATAGGCCTCCTTCTTGAATTGGACCACAAATATTATGAAGCACTTCTCTGGAAATATCTGGAGTGACACAAGCTTTCTTTTGGCCTTAATGATAGTGTTATAAACCTCAAACTTTGATGAGAATTCCTGCACAAAAGCCTTGCAGTTAGAGAATAGTGGGTGGCAGGGGTTGTACCAAAGAAAGGCTGTATAGTGGTCCAGGGCAATTCTCTGCAGATAGAAGGAAGCAAACACAACATGGGCCTTGTTGGTAGCAAAAGTGTTTAGCTTTCTCTGGAATATGTTGAGACACTGTACTAGGAAGGTATGCTATTTCTAGAGGTTACAACTGTATAAGGGCTCTGGCTTCTGAATGTCTAGTTGGCTTTTGTAAGCTAAAGCCTCATAGACTTCATTGGCTTCTGCCCAATCTTCAGGGTTTTAGGGGGGAGGAGCAGCATTATAGTAGTAGTAGTAATGGTTTCCCACCCCTTCTAGTGAGAATGCACCTATAGCAGAGCTCCATCCTCTAGGAGGCCCTTCTTCCAAAGGTCTTTTGCTTGGGAGTGCTCCTTGTCCTGGCCTAGAGGGTGGTTTTTCTAGAATCCATCCTGGGGGTCTGCCAGGGAGCCTACTAGAGGGCCTGTCAGGAGGTCCAAAAGGGTCTTCCAGTGGTCTGAAAGGATCTCTGGGTGGTTTGAATAGTTCTCTAGGGGGTCTCAAGTAGCTTCTCTAGAGTCCTGGGCCTGAAGAGGAGTTAGGTGCTGCTACAGATGCTAGTGCCAGTGCTGGGAGGAGGAGTAGGGAAAAAGGGTTACAAAGGTTGAAGTATGGGGGTGGGTCTTAGGCTTGGGAGTTTTGGAGTGGCAGAGTATCTATTATGGGCCCCTTGTGGGGCTCCTTATTGATATAGCTGAGAGTGTGTTTGGACCAAGTGTCTCTACAGTTCTCTATAGCAGGCACAGCTGGATGAAAGCCCCAATCCTATGTATGGAAGGTCCCTGCATCTAGGGTTGAGTTGGAGCAGGGTTGGGCCAAGAGTCCTACCATTCTGGCTATGGGCTAGTTGAACAGCCCATCAGAGGAGTTGAAGTTTTGGAGTAAGGTGGAGGCCATGTCCAGATTGTCCTAATGTCAGTTTCCAGTATTTGGGGCCTTGGCAGGACACCAGGTCCATTTTTCATTGTAGGTGGAAGGAGTACATAGAGTCAGAGGGGTCCTTAAATCTTCCCAGCAAAGGCAATATATGGATTTCTCTGACTAGGTTGTACAGCTCATTCCACAAGAAGGCATCACTCTAGAGAAGGTCAAGGGCTCACACTGATAGGTTCCCTTGCTTGTAGAGCTCAAAGAACATTACTAGGCAATCTGCCCAGACCTTGGTAATGGCCTCTGAGGTGGGTTACCTCAGTTTCTTAAAGAGACTCTGGGTTTGTTAGGAGAAGTCTACTTGTAGAAGTCAAAGTTCTTATAGGATTACACTACATTGCTAAGAGTAGTCTGCCATGTGCTCTCCCTGCTAAAGGGGTCCCCTCCTATCCAGGGCATATTTCTAAGTTCTATAGATGTAGGAGGTATAAGGACAGCTAGAACTGCTATAGGCCCCCTTTGGAGATATGTAGAGTGTACAGTTAAGGCTGAGAGTGAGTAGCCCTCAGCCTCTAGTATGTACCCTGTTCCAGTGGCAAATGGACCAGTGCTGGCAGGTACTGGAGCATTCCACCCTATGTTTGGAGCTCCTGACAGGCCTCCCAGGTGTGGGCCCACATAGGGGTTCTGTATAGGGAAAGGTGCCAGAGAACACCAGTTGAAAGCTGGGCTCTGACTTACTAAAGGTCCAGGTCTAAATCTATACATGGCTATCAGCTAGTACTAATGTGAGGGTTGGAAAAGGAGTAGGTGTAGGTTTGGGGTCTGGTTATTCTGATATATAGCCAGAGGTTGTACATAATAGGTTAGTGCAATTGGGTTACTATAGGAGTCCATAGTATAGATAGTAGTGGGCCAGTAGAGAGGGCTAGCATAGTGGGCTATCAAGTGTCTGATAAGTGGGAGGGAGTCTTGATATTATAAGTCCAGAGAATCTGAAAGCTCACTTCTAAGAGCAAGAACCTGCTAGTTAGTTAGTTGATGACTGGGAAGAGAATGTACAACTATTCCAGGGCTGATCTAGATGCTAGGCAATGTCCTGGAGCTGATGTAAAGAGAGCAGAGGTGGTTGAAGTCCATGGAAATATTCTATGGACTGAGACAACTATATCAGAAAGTTAAGAGAAAGAAGGAAGAGAATAGATTGAGTGGAAATAGAGACAGAGAAAGTAGAGAAACAAGAAGTAGATGAAAGTATGTAATATCAAGACTAGTAACTGACTACAGGGGGCTCAGGCTATATACTTGGGGTTCTAGGCAAGGTTGAACAAGGTAAAGGGTCTCTGGGTAGTTAGTACCCACCCAGGACTTGGTTCACATCATGGTAGGGCCTGGGCATGGTCCAGAGTGGGCCCTATGGTGGGATCTGTAGGCACAGGTTTGTTTTGAGGTAGGTACAGCCTCCAGGGCATTGAAACTCAGAAGTGTATGGGCTGGTGATCTGATGAGGTGTAGGGTGTGTTTGGGGAAATTGTCAGGGTTGGGGCTTAGGGATGTATGGTCCAGTGACCCCATGATGCATAGGTGGTGACAGGGCTTGGATATAGGGTGGGAGGTTTGGGGAGTAAGCAGGGTTGGTTCTCTAGGGTGGCATAGTTAGTAAGGACTGGCAGGGCAAAATTAGTGGAGTCCTAACAATATACTGACAACTGAAAGATGTCATTAACATTGCTGAGTCACTAACATTGCTGACATCAGTACTCCACATAATTTCTGCAGCATTCTGTTTATACTTATTTAGTTTACTATTTATTAAGGACCTATAAGTAAAAAATGTCAACTTATATAAGTTATTAACACACCTTTTAAGCTGTAAGCTGGGCAAGAAGTGAGGAGTGTGAGAACAGGTTTTGAGGGAGCCTGAACATGAAGCTCAGGCAAGAGGGTGAGAAGAGCTTAACAAGTAATTAATAATGTTTTAGATCAGAGCCCAAATGCAAGAGTGCAATATATTTGTTGAAGACTGACAATATATTTATGACATGTCTGTTGAATGTTGTCTTGGATCTTGTATAAGGTATGATTTCAGAAAGATTAATGTTTATACTAACTTAGCCTTGTTTCTTCCAATCTCTCTAAACATGGTTATATCATTAAACAGATGTTATTATTTCATACTCTAGTAATGTCACTGATAATAAAAGTAATAAGAGTGATTAATAGAAGTACAAATAATGATGAGAGTATCAAGAGTGTTTAAGAAGGTACTTTAGGAGTTTATCAAGTCAAGAAAGTCAAGTCAAAATAATTACTCTCTTGGTGAGTCTGGTCTTAATGGGATTGAAACATGCTTGTCAAGAAAACATCCCTACATAGGAGGCATCTCTCTGTAAGATTTGAAAAGTCATCAAAATTCAGTCCTTTACCTGCCTGCAGCTTATATATAAGCTCTTCTTCCTGCTTCCTACAAGTGACCTAGGCAGAAGAAGAAGAGGAGGCAATGGGAGAGGGTGAAGAGGTTTTGAGAGAACCATGAATAGGTGCAGGTGCAGTTAAGGATGAGTCAGCATGAACACATGGAAGATAGACTGGTGTAGACAAAGTAGAAATAGAAAAAGAGGCATCCAGAATGAAGGATGCAGATGCAGACAAGTCTTCAAGAACACAGGGATGACAGTGAACATGAGTGGTGGCAGCAGAATGAGAAGATGGGACCAATGGCATTGTCAATAAGGTATGGCAAAATCTTGAGCATGCACATGAGAGGGGAGCAGAAATTGAATGATAGGGGTGAGTGCAAAACAAAGCTAGGTGGGAATCTTCCATTTCCATCTTAGAAGGAGGGAGCATTCCAATAGCCTCCTCCAGGCTGAGGTGAGGCCCTATGAGGTAGTGTCCTCAGCATCAATGTAAAGATAGCAAGATTTGAAGATACCTTTCATCTTGAAGGATCTCTTGGGCTTCCCAGCCAGACTGAGTTATTCAATCCCAGAGTACATAGAAATATGTTCCTCTAGAAAGCCTTTGGAGTATTCACCAATCTGATCATCATACAATGTAGGGAGGCAGAATACTTTGACCAATGTCTTGATACAGGGCTTTTTACCACTCACTGAGAGATATCAGTAAATTTGGCATTAGTAGAAAAAAAGAACTCACATAGGGTGGGATACCCATCATAGTTGGAGAAAAACATTGTGGTCCCATGCTTGACAGAGAGGTTCACTGATACATACACTAGCTGAGTGATCAGAATGATAAAGGAAATTGGCACACTTTCTAAAAAAACTACAGTTGCAACTAGGAACTGGTTCTCCACAAAATGCCATGGATATGTTGTGGCTTGTCCTTGGTCTCTACAATTCTGCATGAGCAGGATGTGCCATCAGGTAAGATCATAACACAAAAGCAGGGCCAGTGGACTCTGTGATTATATAAAAAATCTTGTATTCCCTTTGGAACAATTGGAACACCATTGTATGTTAGCCTATATAGCCTGAGTAAAATTAAGAATAAAGAAATAACATAGAATAGCTCACCAGGCAATGGTGACCAATTGTTTAACAGGGGTCAAGTAGATAGTAAGGTCACCACAGTCACCTTGGTAATCCATGAGAGGAAAAAATATGTTTTTTGAGCTGACACATGGAGTGAAGAATGACATGGCAGCCCAAAGTTTGCAATTCAAAAGGGAGGGCCCTTTTAGAAGGAAGAAAGTCTACAGTCACCGAGGAGATAATAACATGGAAAGAAATAGATTAAAAAGCTAAGAAACAAATTAAAGAAATTTGACACATGTGATGCTAATCCACACAAGAACTCGACGAATAGTCACAGTCAGGTCGGAAATCATTCAAGTGTTCGGACACCGGCGTCAAAATTGTTCAGATTGAGCCGTACACTGGCATCAGCAATAGAATACATAAGCAAGGGGGAGGGAACCCCATTGTTGACTGCAATTGCCTGACGCCTTGTAACACAAACAATCTCAAGAACGTGATACGTATTGACATGTCCTGTCATCCCTGTCACCCGTCCAAAAGTTGATGGGATCGAGTGGGACCAATCGACTGTAGACCAGAATTACAGTGCTCATTGCGGACGACGGTCTAGGTTCGAGTCCAGAACACGTAGATCGCTGATCGGGTAATTTTATATGACGAGGCTGCTTCTTTCGGCAAAATTTTCAAAATGAGAGAAAGCGGAAGACTTTCCGCTGGAATCTCAATTCGCTAAATGCTTTGGATTTTCTTCAGATGGTGTTTTACCGATGTCGGCTGACAGCGATCTTGTAACCGAGTACATCGTACTTTATATCGAATTTTTTGGGCTCTTCGGATTTCTTCAAAACTCAGACCCCTTGCTTTTATGTAATCCACTCAGACTTCCAGAGAAAATCTGGAGTTATGAAGACAGAACGGTTCAAGGGTCTGAAGAAGGTCTGCTGATTTTGGAACTTGAACTATCTAAAGTCTGAAGTCGCAAACGACTTCAGATTCCTGCGAGAAGTCATCCGGTCTAGTTAAGAGGAATATCAATATCTCAACCGACACTGGCCGACATATTTTCCCATGTCGTTTGCGACATGACATATTGGATGAGTCCTTTGATGTAAGGTATGCGTCGTGTCAGTCAGCGCACGCCCGAGCTTGGCTGGAAGCATTATTTTTATTTATCATCATCAGTGCATCAGGAAAAACATACTCGATAGTCACTGACACCGGAGCACAGCCTCAGTACAAACGCATAATGATGTTAGCACAGAGGGGCTGATGAATCGGCTGGGCACGCAGAATCGTTGGCAATGGCGATCGTGGCTTCCAAAAAAGTTCGACTCTAAGTATGTCGTAGACGTTACATTGACGAAGGTAATATGTCGGAATTTAACTAGTCTCTACCGATTGGCTATATTCCTGTCCATGATCAATATGTTTTTATTCAATTAAGATTCAGTTCAGTACGATTCAGTACACTCCTAATGTACCACAGTGTCCACATGAGTGTCAGACAAAGTTGAAATTGAGAAGCCGCGAAGCCGCCTGGGCCCCTATCGCCAAAGCTCGCGGATCACTACATCATTCCCTTTTTCGTTTGTACTTCCATAGGAAGACTTACATAACGGCAGCCCTAGACCTAGTCCAGCGGTGGCGTCGCATGTCGTTGCGCGTGAGAGGGTCCCATGTTGGGCCCCATATGCAGTTTGCCAAAATAAGCGTGATCCATTTCCAAACGGTCAAAAAGCCGAACATTATCGCCAAAAATCGGGGGAAAGACTGCGGAAAGCCGCTTGGAGATGATGGGTCAGTCAGAAGGCCTCTCAGACGTATGGGCGCTAGGCTGAGTCAGACAAGGTCAGAAGGTCACCGGTAAAAGCTCGCTACGATAGACACATTTTCAAGTGCCTTGTAAAAAAAGGCCTAATTTATCGATCAGCATCTAACAACCCGGGGTTGTACGGAGCCGCCAATAACTTGAACCTCAAGCATCCTATGTAAATCTGTAGTCTACTAGCAGGGAGTGAGGCGTGGGTCTGCACAGACTTCTTACGATTCTACAGTGAAATCCAAATCAGGGCTGTTCGCCGGTAGTGTAGCAAGTCAATGCGTTGATAAATGCGTCGACAAAAAAATTGGTTATATCGCGCCGTATATTATCCTTCGACCTCAAACGACCTATGAGGGCGATCTAAGTTCTTGGTCAAGTTTCACAATTCACAATTATTGTTCAGCTAGTATGCCGAAAAGTTCTGAGTACTGACGGTAGTATCTGATGGGACAAAGGAGCGAGCTGTGATAGACACACCTCGGCCCTCGGTCCTGTCTGCTCCCATGTACATAGGATTAATTCTGGCAGCAGTGGGACCAGCTGACTTTCAGCTGGCTGACATATCGCTGGTCCCGTATTTATGAGTATCATCGAGGTACAATCATCTGCCACGGATAGTAACTTTAGTCATAAATAACTTGAGGCGTGTTCCACTGCGAAATCCAGGATGAAGACAATCATGTCTTCTCCTCAAATGACAACAAAGCATATCTACCGGACGGTAATATCATGATGGACAGTGGTCGATCAAATCAGGTCTAGAACTTGTAATCAATGGATTGGAAGTCACTACAGAGGAGATCGTGGCTTCAAGAGAAGAATGACAGAACCTTGTGTTGTGCTTGTGATAAATAGATACATCACGCTAAGACTGGGCTTAAGGCCACTAAACAGATCACCGATCCCCTTCCTTCAGGCTTCCACAGCCTCGGCCTGTTTCATCACTGCCGCTGATGGACTGGGCTTGTCGGCGTCACCATCTTCGTCCTCACAATCCTCTGCGTAGTTGCCTGAATTCACCGTGGCAGATGCATTCTTTCCCCCAATTTGATATTTACGCTTGGGGATGACGGCGTACAGCGCGTCCTCCCAGCTTTTTGTTTCGACCCACTTAAGCAAGATCTCAAATACTTGATTAACAGTCAAAACCTTGCGAGTTGGCAGCGAGGCGAGATAGCGGCCGATAGGCAGACGCGCAGTCCGGATACCAGATTCTTTGGCCTTGTTCAGACAGAGATTCTGAATGAGAGGTATTTGTTTGATTTTAGCAGAAGGTCGAAGCCTTGTGGTGCGCGAAATTGAATCTGACCTTATAACGGTTGTGGTCGCAGATACCGCCAATAATATACGTCTCCTCAGGCTTAAGCTCGATCAATTCCTCCTCAGAGTCAGCTGTGAGGTAGATAATGTTTTGCCGTACGTTCTCCTGCGATCCGACAGCCCCGTCGATTGAAAGATCGCTTGGGACAGCTGAGGCTTCTTCAATACCCTTGTCATTCGCTTCATCCATTTTCACAGGTCTGGGCTCCTGGCCCTGCCATAGACGTTCATAACTTTCACACCACCATTCAGTATTGATCCATCTCTTATAGCCGGCATCGTTCATTCCCTCAAGTCGGGCGAATGTACGGCCGTTGAGCGAGGTGTACAAAAGAGAAAATGGATATGAAGCATGTCGGTTCGCACTGTACGTGTACGCCAATTGGGAGCACAAGGATTTAATTTCCTAAATCCAACAGGTCTGACAAGCCAAGTAAATGGACAGGATGAGCACGGCCCACCTTTTCGTTCATCTTATCGTCGAAACCCAGGTCCACCACAACCCTGCCGCCAAAGTGGAGCCTGGGCCTCTTTTTATGTCTTTTCTTCTCCTCATCCTCGTCAATCTCACCCGCAGCGCGTTTGGCCTGAAGCACTCGCTTTTTCTCTTTCTTTGCCTCTTTTTCCCTGGCGCGCCGCTCGACCTTGTAAGCGGCAAAACGCTCGGCTCTTGCGGCTTTCTTGAGCGCGTTTTTGGACAAGGGCTGCGAGAGCATATTCACAGCAGGCTCAGGAGTATCGGATCTCGCGGGCCGCTGTTGGTCGTCCGACATCGTCGCGACAGCGCGTAAGGCTAGAGATGGGACAATAATTCTCTAAGATGTTGAAGGTCAAGTCTGAAGGAAATGACCGGTAGATGCCGATCTATCCTGGGATCGATTATTCCGGTAAGGGCCTCGAGCAGGACTTGCTGGATTACTTATAAACGATATCTCTTCTTTTCGTGACTTAACTCCATATCATGGCTCTGCCTTCTCTGAAATTCCTTGCTATTAATCCTATTCAACGACACACCGCGACTGTCATATTCGTCCATGTAAGCGCCCGCACAACCTGATTACATCTTTGCCTATCGTAGTCTCTTTCAGGGTCTTGGAGACACAGGTTTTGGCTGGAAACCCGTTGCAGACAGATTCAAAACAGACCCTAAGCTTCAGCACGTCAAATGGGTCCTCCCTCACTCGTGAGTTGACATTGTGCCCAATATCCATCATACATTCTTTCTGTGCCCATCGCTGAATCAAATCAAAGCCCCATTCGAAAAGTGACTGCCAACATGGGAATGGAAATGCCTTCATGGTGCACAATAATCTTACGTATCTTAGTTCATGGCTCAACTCCTCATTAGGTTCGACATATACTCTTTCGGGTTCAACACCGATGAAGATGAAAAGGGCATGTTGGAATCAGCAAGGTCGATCAACCAGCTGATCGCCAACGAAATCGCTTCCGGCATAGACGCTAGTCGTATCGTCCTGGGTGGTTTTAGTCAAGGAGGAACAATGTCAATCCTTACTGGTTTGACAGGTGAGAGAAGACTTGCGGGCATCGCCGCGTTGAGTAGCTGGCTTCCGCTCAAGAACAAGTTCAAATCGGTGGGTACAGGCGTTTCTCTGCACGCGATTGCGTCGACTTACATAAAACATGTAGCTGGCATCCTCTCACGCCTCGTCGATTCCTGTATTTTATGGACATGGTTCAGCTGATCCCCTGGTCAAGTTCGAAATGTGCGAAGATTCGGCTAAGTTTCTAGCCGTAGAATTGAATATTCCTCGCTCAACTAACCGTCGCGTTGCCGAAGGCTTGTCCCATGCCATCTATGAGGGTTTGGATCACTCAACAAATCAGGAAGAACTGGACGATCTCAAGGAATGGATTATCAGCGCATTACCACCAGAATGACGACAATCACACAACATCTCTAAATGTTCCTTTCATCTTCTTCCATTTCATATAGCTGTTCCTCGTCATGTCCTTTGGTTTACCACGGAACCCAACCTTTCGCATGATTGAGCTGCTGATTTCCGAAACGTCACCTTTACTTACATTGTGATCTTTGTCGTAATCGATTATCAGATTCCGTCATCGTTTCCATCCCCGTATTGGTTTGGTATGAGTGGCAAACTATCCTATCCTATGCGATCATGATCAACGTCACTACGTACATATTTTCACATTTAAACTTTTGGTTAGTGATGTTCCGGCCCGGCTTGGCCTGGCTTGAGGCGGCTCTGGCTCATATATGCAATGAGATAGTTTGTGAATGATATGTCTATTCCTCGTCTATTCCTCTTCATGACTTAAATGTTGATGATTGTAGTGTCTTCCATCCTCCTTGAGGGAAAGCATGCCGGGCTTAGCACATCATTACTTTCGGTTGGTTGAGTCATCATCGTGACGTTCGCGTTACATACTACGTGACCCGTTTCCACGTCATACGGCAACGCTGAACGTCCTTCGCTGCTGCAGCCTAATGAACCTGTTAATGTGCCTCCACCTCCCTATCCTTATACTCTAGTCTCAATTCCCACACCCGTACCGAATCCTATGCATATTCCAGTGCCTGGTTCCATATGCATTCCGACTCCAATACCCATATCTCCTGTATCAGGAAGCCGATATCTACAAAATCCCCTTCAACATAATTTCTCCGGACCCACTCCTATTGGTGCACGATATCCCACTTCTCATGCGTATTATGACCCTTGGTCGCCTCACTCGATCGAACAAGCGGGAATCCGAGCCCGGCAGAGATTCTCCGAGGCTCTCCTTTGGGCAGTAACGACTTGGTGTTTAGTTGGATTCGTGATCGGTTCTAGTGCTGTTTACGTCGTGAACTCATTCCGATGAATGTCCCTTTCCTTATTAGACAGGTCGTCCATCGCCGTTGGAACAATGTTGTGGTTACATATCATGTGAGTTATCGATACATGTAGACGTTTATAATTTTGAACTATTTCTCTACTACATACAGGATCATTCTTTCAACCTACTGTACAATATACTAGCAATGGGACCCTCACTTCACTACCACCACTACTGCATTCTGCCCCTTTATTGGACATCCTTTGTTCTCACCGATTATCTTTCGACAACTCAATGGTAGTATAGTTTTAGAGAATTTTTGCTTGATATGTCGATCCAACACACATCATATATCATACGATGTTCCATGTGCATTTGTCTATCACATGGGTCAGAGGTCCAGAATTTTCAAATCTTTGAAGATTGTGAATCTTTTTGCTCAATTTACGTTACTTATATTGCTGCGAGCAAGATCACTCAAAGATGCACAGTAGCCGTATCAATTCACATGCTTTGAGCCAGGTCTGGCCGGGCCTCACAAAGATCACGATTGAGAGAGACGATCAACGGGATCAACGACCAGTCAATCACTGTAGCTACGGGTTGCCTCACAGGGTCAGGATATGTAGCCTCTTACGTGGCTAAAACGTTCTTCTGTTTTTGGACAGGTAGGCAGATAGGTCTGCGGTGCCCAGGCATGAACGTTGAACAGCCGGGGTCCGTTTTACATACAATTGGTCGCATCCAGGTACGTTACGGACATCTCCCCTTTTGAGTGGTTGCGAGAGCCATTGTCACCAGATATCATTCAAGTTCATAATTACGAATTCCCGAAGACAACAGAATCATCGCACGCTACTCGTTCGTTTATATTGTAGGAGAAATCGCCTAACTTCGTTATGACATTCAACGTTGACTCGTTGAATTTGACAGACTTCTACTCGCTCGCAGTGATTGAGATAAGTATGTTACCGTTACAGCCTGAGGAAAGTCAAACACACCATCGCAGTGGACAGTGGCGTTCCCGCGTAGTTAGCATTCTAATTGAGACGATAACAGAGACATGAATGCTGAGATGTTGAGAGTCGGAGCCATAATCATATGCCGTAAAAAATCTGGATGATGGATGGTTAGTATAATGGACGAAAGCTGGCGTCTCGATCCATTTCGCCAGCAAATGAAGTTTGGAATAAACTCTCGACTATATCGTCGACAATAAACAGAACGTTCAACTATTATGAACAGATAGCATAATACACAATGAAAACAAAAATTCATCGCGGTAAACCTGGCCAATTTGAGTCCGTAATTTCTTGACGGCCTAAGGAGGAGTATAACAACGTGGCTAGAGTGAGCCGAAACTTCCCGCGGGACTTTCCTGACTTGCGACCCTCCTGACTTGCGACCCTACTGACTTGCGACCCTACTGACTTGCGACCCTACTGACTTGCGACCCTACTGACTTGCGACCCTATTATTGTGGTCAACGAATACAACAAACTCTCATCAATGTTCATATCCTTAGTCTCAAGCTAGACGACCACTTTGGTGTCGATGAGACCCTTATTTGCTCGAGCAAATGCAGACGCACAATGGTAAATTTAGTGAGGTATTATTACGTAGCAGAGTATATACAAAGTCCCGATCTTTATTTTGTAGAATCAAAGGGCAAGTTGTCTAATTTTGCCTTACCCTCCTCGATCCATTCTTGCTTGACTAACTTCTCCTTCTCCGCATAATACAGCCGATAAACCAGCCGTATTGTACCCTCGCTCACTCCAGCAACCGAGCTAATGTCTCTCAACGACTTGACTTTTCCCAATAGATGACAAGTAAAATATATCGCGCCTCCTGCAATTGACACAGGGCTTCTTCCATCGGCGATACCATGTGAGCGCGCAGCGACGATGATATCGGATGTGATAGCCTGCACACTGGCAGGAAGGTCGAGATGATTGCAGTAACGCACAAGAAGATTCTCTGGGCCAGTAGTCGACGAGGTCTGGTTGTTAGCAGCGGTAGCACCCGGAGATAAATTGAACGCCTGCTCAAGGGCTTTATAGCACTGTCCAAGAATCTTCTTCGACACATGAGTGAGGTTGCAGATCTCACGGAATGTCCGTGGTACGTGGGCTTGTCGGCAGGCAATAAATATACATGCTGCAATGACGGCGTCTAGCGGCTTCCCTCGCAGAAGCTTTTCCTCATCTGACCGCCTATACAGCTGCTTTGCAATATCGCTGATCGTCTTGGGGAGCGAAAACTGGTCACACCAACTGGCTATGTCGCGAAAAGCAGTAAGGAGATTACGCTCCGAACGGGAGTTCTGGGAACGTGATGCGGCACGCTGAAGCTCGCGGGCAATACCTGAACCACCGTCCCGGAAACTGATCACGGTGTCGAGTTGCTCCATGCCCTCCATCAAGGGATCCGACGCTGCACCGACACGAGAAGGATCATCCCCCTCATCATTGGCGAACGTCTAGAAAGTATTTTTACAATTGTAGTAGGCACCGAAAAAGCTGAACGGACAAGGAAACGAAAAGATGACTTACACGCCATTCACTTCTCGTGTCCACAATACGGTCACCCAAAACCAAACCACAATTCCCGCAAACGAGGTCTCCACTACCAAATTCTTCGACAATATTCGGATTTGGATCTCTGCATTCTGGGCAAATCAAACGAACGGCAAGGTCTGGGGCATAACTGGGTGGTTGTACGACCTTGTTCTGAGATTGCGCCCGAGGACAAGGCTGAGTATAGGCCATTGGTAGAAGATAAGGGGAGTTGTAACGTTCACACGGGAATCGGGCAGGAGGGTCCGAGTGAGGGTTGTCCAAGCTCCAGACGGTCTCTATTAAGGATTACCCGTATGGGTGAAAATCCTAGATTGTTTACAACGTGGGCGAGTACTAGTGAATGCAAAATGACATACGGCTGAACTGCAATCGAATAAAACAGCGCGGGTGCAATGGATCGACAACGTGTTTTAGCCTCTTGCAGCAACACCAAGTGGTGTCTGAAATCTGAAGGGCAACCGGGCCAATGTACTGACTAAGCGTAGTCACGGTCTGATTTCCTTTTGGTTTGTAAGCCACAACAAGAATGCACGACAAGCTATGGGTTCATGCCTTTGGCATGGATAGTTTTTGCTAAGACCCAGACCTAACCTCACTTCATTTGGTTAGGTCTTTGATATCCAATTCAATGTTTAGTCCCAGCTTTAACTTCACTGCACTTAATTAGGTCTTTGATATTTAATTCAATGCTTAGTCCAGCCCCAACTTCACTGCACTTAGTCAGAGCTTTGATTTCAAGGCTTAATGCTTAGTCTCTAACTTCACTATGTTCAGTCAAGGCCTTGAGTTCAAAACTTAACTTTACTGTGCTCAATTAGAGTTTTGGTTTCAAAACCCAATGCTTGCTCCCAGCTCCAACTTTGCAACATATAGTCTGTGCCTTTAGCATGGGCCTAAAAGTTTTACTCAGAATCAGACCTAACTTCACTTCATGAAATGAAGTCAGGTCTTGAACATCTGACTCAATGCTTAGTCCCAGCTTCAACTTTGCTACATTCAGTTAGGGCCTTGATTTCAAAATTCAATGCCTAGTCAGTCAGAAAACTAGTCTCTCAACTAGTTCCACTTTGAAACTAGTTCAGTCTCTGGTGTTCAGCACTCTATCTAGCTGTCCCCATAGGCCAATGAGCCCTATTTGACTTCCTTTCTGTCTTGGCTCTCATATCTAATAGGTCAGGCAGTCTTCAACTTCTGAGACCTACTCTATATATCATACTTAATTACATACTTTGCCTTGGCATTACTTAGCACTGATTATTTTTGCTTACTCAGATTTTATGTACATATCAGCCTGCTTGGTCTATAGCTTGTAGTTAGTAGCCATCTTTTAGTCATTAGATAGTAGTTATAGCATTAGTTAATATAATATATAAGAAAGACTAAGGAATAAAATATCTTCAGTTCTAGCAATAGTATCATTTTCAAGTCTATTTACTAGCAGGACTATGAGCTTTTGCTAAGGGTGTGGGGAATGAGTTGCTAAAGTGTCTAAGCAATAGAGATAATGAGGTCTGTAGGTATAAAAGTGAAAGTAAAAGTTGCTAAGAGATGGGGGGAGTAATAGGATTGAGGTCAAAACAAGTTGCTAAGAACAAAGATAATAGGAAAGGTCACTAAGGTCTGTGAGGGCTAGTCACTAGCTATAGTTGCTAGCATCACTAAGATAAAAACACTATAAGATACCTGTATTTGGTACCATGTTAAATCAAGGACAAAGTCACTAAGGCTTATTGCTAAGCTACAAGGATCACCAGAAAAGAAATTCAAAGCTAGGAAGCTGAGAGAGATACTGAGGGCAAAGTACTTGGATTCTTGGTTAGTGTCAAACTGGGTATGTACAGGCAGTATTTATACTGTTTGTAAGTAAGGTAGTCAAAAGGAAAGATTGTTGCTATAGGCAACAGTATCTGTTAAAGTGTCCATAATGCATACTGAGTGTCAGAATGGTAACTAAATATAAGTATGCAATGTTGAAAGTGTATAATATGTGTTAATTGAAAAATGAAGAAATGTGCTTAACATCAGTATCTGAGGTATAGATACCAATTAGGTATGGTGGTAAGTGAGATAAGGGAAATGAAGGGTCCAAGAGGTCACATGTTCTGTTAATATATGTTTTTGAGAGAGAAGTGCCTGTGTTGCTAGTAATGATTGCTAAGGGGAGGTCTCAGCTCAGTTATTCCAAACCCAAAGGCTAGGTTCTATATGATAAGGCTTGTGATCCAAAAGTCTCATAGTTGCTAAAGTTCTATATAAGAGGGTATATCATTCCAAACCTAGAGGCCAGACCATATATAATAAGTCATGTGACTTGCTTGTAACCTGTAAAATAAGAATTGAGGAAATAACAAACAATATGGTAGTCCTGTACCATGCCCAAGTTATGTGTTGTCCAGATAGAATAGTTAGAGATGTCATCAATAGTACTCAGCAACAAGTGGGTCTTATCAATGAATTAGAGACTTGTCTAATAGCCTTGTATGTTAAGTACACAAGGTCAGTACCACTGTCTAAACTAGCCAAGAACAATCACCAGCCTTAGTCAAAAGAGGACAAAGGAAAGGCTTAGCCTTCAAAGCTGACAAAAGGTAACATTCCATGCCTTTGGCAGCAGTGGTGTGACAAGTTTCAAGATACTATCAATGGCACAAAAGAGGAACTTCCTCTATGGCATAAGGTTAACCATGAGATAAATCTTATAGACAAGTCCAAATGCTACTTGTACTTTATACTGAGGTGTTTAAAGTCACTTCAGCAGTAATTGCAGGATAAAATTGACCACTATGTACAAGCAAAGTGGTGGGAACTATGTGTAGCTGATCAGGCTGTACTACTGCTGTATATTTCTAAGAAAGATGGCTCCTTACAGATGGCACTAGATGCATGTCAATGCAATGATAACTCAATTAAGGACATAATACCCTTGCCCAATCAGAAGGCTATTTGGGAAGATGTTGCTTATATATCTATAAGGTCATAAATTGACCTTATGGAAGTATATGTGCAGGTGAGGATATGTATGTCAGACATGCCTAAAGTTGCATTTATAATCATTACTGGTATGTATTGCAGTAATATAATGCAAATCAGCAGCTGTAATACACCAGCAACATCTCAGCATCTAATGACATCCATTTTCTGGGACATTATTGAGAAATGGATGCAAGTGTATCTAGATAATATTATTATCTTTTCAGATATGATTAAGGAGCATAAAGAGCACCTCAGAGTAGTCTTTAAGAGACTATGCAAGAATAAGCTCTACCTTAAGTGGAAGAAGTGTGAGCTATATACTGAGTGTATTGAGTGTCTCAGCTATCTTATCAATTTGCAGGGTATTCACCCTGACATGGATAAGTTGAATTGGATCCAGAAGTGGCATACTTCTAGAACCTACAATGACATACAATAGTTTATAGGATTGGTGAATTATATTGGGAATTTTCTGCTGGCCATTGATAGCTATAATGCAGAATGGGTTGCCATTCTACTGGCACCTCATTCACTAATGGTGCTTTGACATGTGTGCCAAAACACCAGTTATACAGCCAACTGATTCTTGATACAAGAATTCTATCTAGCTCATTTGTGATGCCTCAAAAACAGGTGTTGGCACAATATATGGACAAGGACCAAGCTGGCAGAAATGTTGGCTAGCAGGGTTCATGTCTAAGAACAAGTTCACCAACACATAGCAAAACTATGCTGTGTACAAACTAGAGATGCTGGCTATCTTAGAAGCACCTTCTGAAATGGGAGGATAAGCTCCTAGAATACCAGATCCACATAATCACAGACCATAAAGTGCTTAAGTTTTTCAAACCTCAACAGAATCTGTCACTATACCAGTAATGATGGATAGACTATATGTCAAGATTTAACTTCAACATCATATATATGAAGAGAGAACTCAACAAGGTAGTAGACTGTTTATCCTGCTACTTTAAGAGTGATTCTCCTGAAGACATACATCATGTCTATAACTATATATATGTAGATGGACAAATTGATCCAGAGAAAGATGATCTGCCCCCAATGCACCTCCATAAAATGTGTCAAGGGAGTACCCTTTCTGACCTCTGCCTCTGTCCAACACTGACTCTCCTTAACTGGCTCTATTCCTCTGAAGCTTGTTCAATAGCTTTTAGGCATTCTACAGGTCCCTGAAGATCTCCAGAGACCTCCAGAACTTTCTGTGATCCCTTGTCAAGCACTTTAGCTATCTCCAGTCACTTACACAGTTGTTCCCACATCTCTGCTGCCCATTGATGTGCTGCACTGAGCAGTAGGAATCCTTAGACTTATTCTCTTTGGATTCCCCTCTGCTAGGTGATTAGTTACTATTTATATTGTCATTACCATTTCTAATATACTTTGGATTCTTCTCTGCTAGCTGCATAATTTAGCCATTGCTCCCAGAGGTTGCCCTTACAGTGGAACAAGTCTCCAAATCCTAGTCTAGAAGCTCCTTATAGCCTGTATGGAATCTCCAGGCCCCTATCTGTTGCTTCTCCATCAGACTTGAGCACCTATAGAATTCTATATCTCAGTTTACCAATCCAGACACTCCTTCAGAGGCCCCAGCCCCTTAGGACAAAGCTTGGACTTGCCTGCTAAACCTAGAGAACTAAGTGCAATTGACTCAATTCTTCCCTCTCACTGTAATGGCTCATGTGCATTACAGCTCATACAATATATTTATTAATATTTACAGTTATTACTAATTATTAGTTATTCAACTTGTATATAAGTTGTGAGGTTAATTATGTAACCTAGAATAGTCTTTTTACATAACCATAGCCAGAATCAATTGATAGGTTCTGACTCATAGTTCAGTGCATGTAAGGCTAAGTAACTGCATTACATTTTTTTAAGTCAATCTATGTTGACTATCTTTGCTATGGCAAGCAATTGAACTTCCTCAAAAGGAGTTTTAACTTTATCATCT
>JABCKS010000297.1:4774-24294 GCA_018851325.1 Termitomyces sp. DKA19 | reverse complement strand
CTGGGTAAAGTCTGACATGGATCCCAGGGGTGGATCTGCAGGGGTGGAAGCATCTTGAGGCTGGGGCAGGCCCCAAGGGCATGTTGAGACTCAGAAAGCTTACTTGCTAGTGATTCAATGATGCATAAAGGTGCATCCAGAGGGAGCTGTCAGGGTCAGGGCTTGGGGACATATAGACCAATGATCTGGTGATGCACAGGCTGTGGGTGGGGTCTGGGTAGAGGGCAGGGATGTCCAAGAGTTGGGTGGGGTTGGTTTCTGGGGGTAGCAGGGTTGTCAGAGGTTGGTGGGGTGAAATTGGTGGGGTCCTGACATTACCCCCCTTCCAGGCATTGAGCCCTCAAGGCATAGTGGATGTTGTGGGTCTCTGGGGGTGCCTGTGGGGGTCCAGTAATTTCCCAAAAGTTCCTTTAACAGTTTGTTGTCCAATTCTTCCTGAGCCAACCTCCCATGTTGCCACTGCCTTCCAGATCCTCTATGCCCCCTATGGGCAACAGCATTGCAGAGTGGATGATGTATGAGGCAAAACAAGGCAAGTGGCAATGGTGCAATGAGAGGGAGGCCATTGACTGACTCTTCCAGCATAAGTTGCTCTGTTCTGGGTTGCAGCCTCAATCAACTTTCCACAGAGCAGCAATAATGGTGGGTGGAGGTGTTGGAGCTCAAGGCAAGGATGGCAGGCATAGGAATGTTGGGTGAGAGTTGTGAGGATGTTGGGGAGGCAGGTCCCTCCACTTCCAAACATACTATTGGTAGCATCACTAAGGAGCTAGCAACATTGCCTAGGCAGACAAAGGTTCCAAAGGGGAAAGGGAAAGCAAGAGAGGAGGACAAGGAAGAAGATTTCAAGGGAAATTTTCATTTGTCACTAGCCCTTAGTAGTCATTGCTAAAACTTACCACAGGAACCACTCCAAGACTCCTTTACCAATAAGGAGCTGGTGGGCCTGCTTTGCTGATGGAAGGCCTTGACCATCATGGATAGCAGTATAGACATAGGCATAGTGTTGGTGAAGGCAAAGGGGAAGACAATGGTGTCATTCAGCAAATGTCAGAAGTTCAAGGCAGAGCAGAGAGGAGCAGTACATTGTTACTTGGATACCACTAAGCTTTTTTGCAGGTTGCTAGAAAGCCTGACAAGGCTTGTCTACCTGAGAATACTCATAGAGAATGAGTAGGGTTGGCATCATTGGAGTGTCAACCAACTAGCTTCAGAGTGAAGGTGGAGGACCTTATAGCAGATGAGGTTGAAGAAAAACAACAGAGTGCTGCAAGCATGGTAGAAACAACTAACAGTATAAGATCCTTTTGGGATCTACCAGTGCCACTACCAGACATGCAATGGGCTTATGATCTGCACATGCTGCTGGAGTGGAATGAGGTGTTAGCCTCAATGGTGGCACAGAAGTGGGCTGAGTTGTGTTAACCCACTGGAGAAGTGTATTGTCAACCATACAGCAATGAGATATCAGAGCTCTGGAATGTAATAAAGCAAAAAGTGTGCAGTGGTCAAGGAGTTCAATGGTGTCAAAGCCTCCATTGAGGCTGAGGATGGAAGACACTGGAGAAGCACATCTGCATGTGCTTAGAGAATGCTTTGAGCCTGAAGATAAACTGTGCCAGAAGTGCATGGACAAAGGGAAAGTAAAAGCTTTCAGATGATGACATCCCACAACTATGCCAATGATGGCAGCAGGAATTCACAGATATTGTCAATGGGATAAAGGAGGAGCTTCCTCCATGGAGGGAAGTAAACCATGAGATCAATCTCATAGATAATATCAAGCAGTACAAGTACCACTTGCCCTGCTGTCTGTGAGCACTACAGGAACAGCTTTATGATAAGACAAATCACTGTAAGTGGTGGGAGCCATGGCCAGCAATGCAAGCTGCACCATTATTGTGTATTCTCAAGGAAGATGGCACACTTTGGACTGCTTTGGATGCATAACAGTGCAATGACAATACCATTAAGGATGTGATGCCACTTCCTGACCAGGAAGTAATTTGCAAGAATGTTGTGAAGGCAAGATATAGGTCAAAGATTGACCTGACCTATGCCTATGAACAAGTATGCATATGCATACAAGACATTTCTAAAACTGTTTTTGCATCCTTGATGGGGATGTTTGTCAGTAACAGTATGCAGATTGGCAATTGCAATGTGCCAGCAACAATTTAGAGGTTAGAGACCTCCATATTCTAAGATGTTATTGGAAAGTTTATGCACCTCTACTCAGATGATATCTTTATATTTTCAGATGCCATTGAGGAGCTTAAGCAACACTTACATGTCATATTTGAATGGCTGTGTGGAGCAAGATTGTATCTTAAATGGAAGAAATGTGAATTGTATGCACAAAGTATTGATTGCTTAGAGCATATCATAGACATCCAAGGTATTCATGCAGACTTAGGACTCAGATAAACTTGATCATATTTGAGAGTGGCAAATGCCATCTAATTACAATGATATCTAATGTTTTGTTGGACTAATTAACTACATAGGTAATGTCTTACCAGATGTGACTGCTTATACTGGTCTTCTCATGGCCATGACCCAGAACAGCTCTTTATTCCACTGACAACCACTACACCAGTTGTGCTTTGAGATGGTCAAGCAAATCTGTGTCAAAATGCTGATTACTCACTCAATCAACCCATGTCCTGATGAGCCAATATGGCTCATTTGTGACACATAGAAGACAGGCATAGGGGCCATGTTCAACACAACTGTATATTTGCATATATGCTAATGATAGAGCTGCAGTTGTTTGTGCAGCACACCAACCTTGCACTGGATGATCACATGATGCAGCTTCTTATATCTGATTCTGTCTACTGGGAATTTGTCAACCCAATGCAGGGGCCTGAGGACATGGCCCTCATCAAGAGCCACCATATTCCTTTATGCTTTCTGTGCTTTCTGCACACCAAAGAGGATAGCACCACTATGCTGTGTGTTATGCATGCACCTGATCCAAAGAGGCCATTTGACCTCAATCAAGTAGCACAATACATGCTGATTTATAGGTCATCCAGGGTCAGAGAACACCTGGCAGGGCATTGCAGTAGACTTATCTACTGGAGACACTGCCAAACCCTTTTGAAAAACATCTCTTGTGCAACAGCTTGCACTGGTCATGGCATGCCTTAGGTTGTATCACAAAGTGGCTACCACATATAATGTGGCTAACCCAGGATGTCTGTTGGTGGACCAGTTTGGGGCCTAAATTGAATTGTGCCAAGTTCACATACCTGACAATCAGGAATGGAACTTTTCTGACAATGATGCAATTCATATGTTATTGCACAACTGGATTCCACTGGATTGGGTGGACAACATCTATACATATGGCATGATTTACCTGGAACAACAGTTCCACCAGCCTACTATATCTCTTGACATCTTCAAAAACATTGATGATGAGTGCATACAGCACCTAGAAGTATATGGAACTCCACCAGCCATTCCAGAATGGAATGGTTGGCAAGAAATAACTGAGGAGGACCACTACTGCCTCTTCTTCAAGCATGTGGAAGCAAGCACATCTAACATTTTCCCTGATTGGTGCTGACTGCTTTTAATCACACATTAATGGGGCTCAATGTTTCTGATCCAGACTATGTCACAGTCTAAAGAGGGAGTGTGTAACCAGCAAGGTTACCATTACCTTAGTTATCTAAGTTCCTATGCATATACCATACATTGAGCCATAGTTAGACAATGACATGTGCCTTTGACATGCCCCCATAGATTATGTAAGGACAACATCTTATATTCACAATGTATCTAGTCTAATCCAATAATTCAGTCTGATTCAGCTACTGCATGAAAAACACAAGACTGTTCTATTCATGGCCAATAGTTACATTCCATCTTGAGTCTTGTGTCCATGAATCTATTTCTTTTGCCTCTGTCTTGCCTCATCTCCATCCCATCTCACCTGTTGCCATTCTCTTTCAGCATGCCTAAGTTCCCTTGTTTCCCTGATCTCCTCCAGCCCACCATTACATACTCCATTTGTACTTCTATAATCCCAAATGTTTATTGCTAACCCCAGACTTGTCTTACAACCACCTTAGAACTTTGCCACAATTAACTGGTCCCCACTCCACCCTCTGGTCCACTTCCATCATCCCTGCAAGCTCCCCCACTCCAACTTATCCCTTACTCCAGCTTCCCACCAATAGTCATTGTATCCTGTGTAAGACCTTTCCAGCTTCATCCAGACTTGATCTAACCACTCCTGTTGCTTGTCACTAACAGCAAAGTATCTTGCTCAATTACCAGCTCCTCTTGCTAGTGGACATTTATATAACCTATTTGAAATAAATGTAATTCAATAATTGCATCATGTGCATCTGCTAAATTCCTCAATGTCATTAGTGCAAACTCTTCAATCTCTTGAAAGATCACTTTGCCAGTGTGAAGTTCTTGAATCATAAAGGGCATATAGCTACTATTGAGCTTAAAGGGTGTATACTCCATTATATCCAACACACTCATGTTGATCATGAATTTCTCAAGCAGGATCTGGTCAACTCAATATTTCTGATCAAGGCTAAATAGATATCCAAAAGATCTGCACAATATTTCAATTCATATATTCTGTCTGTCTATTTACCTATGGATGAAATGAAATAGACATGAGCAATTTTGCTTTAAGCAAGCTATGCAACTCCTTCCACTAAGTAGACATAAACTTTGAGTCTCAATCACTTAAAATCAAGCTTGGTAGGCCATGGAGCCACACTATATCTTTGAGATAAACCCATGATAATTCCAATGCCTTGCTCATTACAGTTTCTGGTATCAAGTCAACTATCCTAGTCATATGCCATATTATCACCCATATATAATTCTAGCCACACAACCCTGGGAAAGGACCTATGAAGGCCATCCTAATAAAATTACAAGCCTTGGTTGGAATTGGAAGTGGGTGTAGCTTCCCTGCCAGCTTCTAGCTTGACACTTTCCAACATTGGCAAGTCTTACATGTTAAGCAAAATTAGTTTGTTTTCTTTAATATCTGAGGCCATTAGTATTACTAATACACATAATCCAGCATGTTTTAGGCTCCATGGTTGCCTACAACCTTATGGGCTTAATCCAGAATCATCATATATAATCAATAATTTCACTCAGGGAACATATAGGACCTTTGCTCCTGTGGCACAAGTCATGGTAATAATGCTGTGCTTAACAGTAAAGTCACTATGGTCCTTGCAATGATCAAGTATCTTGACAAACAGCTTGTTGTCTTGTAAGTATCATGACTCCATAAGTGTATGAAACTGGACATCCTTATAAGATGTAGGCTTATAATGATGGTTCTTAGGCTCCAGTGCTTGACTGAATGTCCTGACATCATTAATTGTTGAAGATGGTGTTTGCACTTTGTCCAACAGCTCCACACCAGCCAACTCTTGTACTTTGGGGTCTCTAGCCTTAAGTTTCTCTTTCAGCCATTTGCTACAGGAAGGATCTTCTGTTTTTCTTTTGCATATCAATATCAATGCTTCTGAAGAAGATTTTCCAATTCTATTGTGTAGAAAACAAATTTCTGTTATATTAGCATTTGCAATGACTATCAATAGATTACAAGGCCAATTGATCATGCATGTTGGATTGGATCCTCAGTCTTGTATTTTCACATAGACAACTATAAATTGCATTGTCTTGATGCATATCTGGCAATCATATCAAGTTGATTTTGTCAATGCAAAATACATAAAGATAAACAATATGTTAGAAATCAGACTGAGTGTATTGAGACCTAACTAGATCAAATATTAGTTTAATCCTCAGTCTTGTATAATCAACTCTATTGCACTGTACCTAAGTAGATCAAATATTAGTTGAATCTATGCAGACAGTGAGTATATGTTTCATGCTGTAAGTAATTATAGGTACTCACCCTCAGTCTTAAATAATTGACTGAGGGTGCTAATCATACATTGCAGGTTTATATACATATTGTGGAAAAATGGGGACAATGTCATCTTTATGCTGGACAAAGCAAGAGGTAGCCAGACAATGTATGTCATTGATTGAGTGGCTGTCTAATGAGTGTTTGTGGTGGCCCTGACAAAGTCCAACACTCCTCCTTATGTGGAATTCTGGCATGGTTATTCAAGGCCCAGCCAGGGATGTAGATGCTGGAATGCAGGTTTCAGAAGAGCTTTTGTGAATATGTTGGCAATGTTTTCCTTAGAGGGGACTCATAGGAGCTCCAGGTCATTTGACTGTACTTGTTCATGGAGAAAATGATACTTAATGTCCACATGTTTGACTTGGGCATGTAAGAGGGGGTCTTCAGAGAGAGCAATAGCAGAATTATTGTTGCAGAACATGTGTGTGAGTTGGAAGGATGAATCATATCCAATTTCTTTCAGTAGCATCTGTAACCAGATACATTCTTGGGCACATTTGAATGTGGCCATGTATTCAGCCTTGCATGATGAAGCCACCACTGTTTGCTGCTTCCTCACTGCCCATGAGACTGCTCTGGAACCGAGACTCCAGGTGTAGCCTCCAACACTGTGCCTTGTATCTAGGCAATGGGCTCAGTCTGAGTCTGTGAAACCAGTGAGCATCAGCTTCTCCTCCTTTCCCCCAAGGTGTGATCATAGCTTGCATGTGCCTTTCAGGCTCCATATGAGGCGCACTGCAGCGTTCCAGTGCAGCATTGTTTACAAATCCAGGTATTGGGTGAGTTGTTGAATGGAAAAGGCAATGTCAGGCTGGGTCAAGATGGTGGGGTATAGCAGACAGCCAACAAGTTGGCAGTATGGGGTTTGTTCCAGAGTGTGCTGTTCTTCTGGCAAGAAGTCTTTTGATTGACTCACCACAGCCTGGAGTTTGGATCCATTGGTAATGACAAGGGATTTGCATCTTTCTGGCCAAATGAGTGAATTATCTTGTCAATGAGTGCGGTCTGGGATAGTTTGACTGTGTGATTTGGATGGTCCCATTCAACAGTGATACCCACTACAAAGCATGGCATTCCAAGGTCAGAAATTGTCTATGTCTGCTTCATCTAATTCTTGAAGTGGTCATTTGCCACCTTGCTGCTTGCTATAGAGAGAAAGTCATCCACATGTAGTGCTGCAATGATTGTACCTTCACTAGAGCTGTGGAAAAAAATGCATGATTTGCATGCTAGTCATCTGAATCCCCAAGAAGTCATCATCTCATTTACCATCTTATTCCATATCCTGCCTGCCTGTTTCATCCCATAGAGTCCCTTTACAAGCATTCATACCCAGTCCTCTTTCCCTTCTTCCTCAAAGCCTTCTGGTTGTCACATGTATTGGGTTTTGTTGTCTGGTAAGACTCCATCCAAAAAGGCCGTTTTGATGTCTATTTGAGTCACATCCCATCCCTTAGTTGTGGCAATGTGTAGTAAAATACACCAGGATTCCATGCATGTTGTAGGTGAGGTTGTCTTAGTGTAGTCTTGCCCTTGTACTTGTTCATATCTGTGAAATACCAATCTTACTTTGAATTGAACAGCCTTGCCATTCTCATCCCTTTTGATTTTAAAGACTGGTCTCCCAGATCTGATCTTTTGTCCAGCTGGGACTTCACTGTATGGAATTAGCTTATAAATGCCCATGCTTTTAAGTGACTCCAGCTCATCCTGGTATGCTGCTCCCCATTTCTCAGAGTCCCCTGACAGTTTGGCCTCTTGCCAAGATCTGGGTTCATCACTCATATTTAGGGTGTCTGAAATGTGATTGAGGTTCTTGACAGCTGTGAGAAGTCGATCAAGGTCCTCAATTTCAGCAATGTTTGCCAAGTCTACGATCTGATCTAGATTTGCTTCCTCAGTCCTGTAATTCAGTGCATCTGGTAACTCTTGATTTGGAGGAACATCATCTGCCACATCACCTTGTCTCTAATCCCTGCAAGCCATCCTTGCTGCCTTCATGCATTCTGCTAAAGCCATTGACTCCTGCACTGCTTGTCATACTCTCAATGGTGCCCCTTCAGAGTCTGCTCTGGTAGTTGGAATGGAAATTTGGCTCAATTGATGTACTTGTGGGGGATCAACATGTGGGTCCAGTTCTACATTGCAGGGATTCTGCTCAGGTTGATGTTCCATTGTTGCAGGAGGTAAGTCATAGTCATCATTGATGTGAGTTTCTTTTGGTGCCTGATGGGATCTGTTAGGAGTCATATTTTCTCCTTGCGAGGTGATGCTTGGAGGGGGTATGAATGGATGCAGGTGGCCTTTGAAGCTCTCACAGAACTTTACATGATATGTCTCATATATCTTCCCAGTTTTACACTCGTAGCACCTGTATGCCCTTGAGTTTAGCACATATCCAATGAGGATGCACTCAATTGATCTCATGTAGATCTTTGGGTTATGGGTGGCTAGGACTAATACAAAAGCTTTGCACCCAATTTCATGCATGTATGAGTAATCAGGCCTTCTGCCAGTCCAGGCTTCATGAGGTATGATTCCTGTAAGGAATTTTGAGAGCATCTGTTTGTGAAGATGCAATGCAGTGAGATAAAATTCATCCCACATGTTTGGGGGACAATTTGCAGCAATGTGCATTGCCCTGGCCTTTCCCATGAGTGTCCTGTGCATATGCTCAACTCATCCTATGTGAGCCAACATATATGGCGCCCTAAATTGCTGTACAGATCCTTGGGATCTGAGCCAAGCATCCATTTTATGCCCAGTGAGTTTGCCATCATGTCCAGTCCAGTATACTCCCAGGCTCCCTTGTATCTCATTTTCTTGTGCGATTTGCCATGCTTTGAGTTGTTCTAATGCATCTGCTATGCATTTCAACAGGATTGTCTAGTGCTCACTTGTGTAATCATCAATGAGATTCATTATGTGAGAGTATCTGTTATGAGATATGACAGCTTGTGGCCCAGTTAGGTCTACCTAGACAATTTCTAGTTTATGTACCACTTTCCACCCCTTCTCCCGCACCTTTGGCACAGCATTTTGGGTTTGCTTTCCAAAAATGCATGAGTCACATTTGGGCAGTTTGGAGGCAAAGGTAGAGGGCATACCTGGAACTAGTCCAGCTTTAGCCATATCCACATGCCCAAGGTGGTGATGCCAAGTTTCCAGGTTGGCAGTGTATTGGGTTGCAAAGGCACAGTGTTCAGTGGATGCATTGTCAAGTTTTAGCGAGTACAGGCATTGTCTTTGGGTAAGTGGTCCATGTGCTACAAGTGCACCAGTTGATTGATTGATGATTCATATGGACATCCAGACCGGAATGTGCTGCCAGGGAGCTAACAGAGATCAGGCAAACTGTGGCATTAGGAATGTATAGTGTGTCTTTGAGGAGAATATCTGCTCCTTTTGTAACGTGTAGGTGGATTGTACCTATCCCAATTGCAGCAACTGATGAGCCCCCAAGTCCTTTTACTACTCAAGGTACAATGGGTCAAAGAGTCTGAAAGTCTTCTTGGCATGGTGATATGTGAACTGTTGCACCTGAATCAACTAGAAATGGTGTATTTTCAATAGATGTGAGAGGGCTGCATTTTGATTGTGCAATGGGGGAGATGTCTGAGGCCAGTATCTTTTTGCTGATCACTGTGGTGCTCTTTTCCCAGTTGATACCTGCTCAAACATCCTCAATGGCCATAAAGCCAGTGTGTTCCCATACTTCTGTACTGTGGCCATGTGCGGAGATATCCTCAGGTGTCAGACTTTTGGCAAATGAAGCTGTTTCAGAGGGACTGGGGAGTTGTCCGAGCTGTGTCTGGTCTACATACCACAATTTTCCATCTAACCCTGTGACGACAACAAAAGTTCTTTCCATAGCAGATGATTTCTTTGCTTGGTGGTTAGATTTTCCTTTCGAAGCCTTCTGCACAGCTTGCGCATCAGCAACAGATTTACCAGCCATACCTCCCCCCTTCTGCATGCAGAAGGGCTTGATGTGGCCTCTGCATGGTCATTTGAGCGAGAGACAGTTCTTGCAGCATACTGCAACAGGGCCGTGATTATGGCCTGGCAAGTCCGTATCCAGAGATCCACCCCCCCCCCCTCTCATGCTCAACACCATCACTATATTCGACTTAGCTTTTGCATTTATTATGTTTTGCGCATTCTCCATGAGAAGACAGATGGTGGTGGGATCGCAAGGAGAGCTCTGATTGCTATTACTGATGAGGGTGGAGACGGAATTCTGGAGTGCCTCAAAAGAGGAGTCGTTCAGACTATTGAGGAGGGCGATGCATGTCAATAGATTCCTGTCCACCTGTCCTATGTCAAACGCTCTCTTTACTATGTCCGCAATACGTCCAGCCGTGTCGGGCAGTGGCTCAGAAAGCAAACGATAGGTGGACAATGCTTCCTGTACAAGGACGATCTGTTTGATCGGTCCTTTGCACTGAGCGCGTGTCCTGAGATTGGTAAAACAGTAAGCAGCCCCCTGGTTTGTTACAAGGTCACGATGCTCCGTTTTGTCCAAAGCAGACTTAATGAAGGTAATGGCGAGACGATCGTTTAGTCCCCAGTTGGAGTGGGCACGGGGTTCGGTCTCGCCATCAGGGTGGGGTATGAGAGCATCAAAAACGTATGCGTACAGACCGTTCAGAATCAGTGCATCCTTCAAATTGTCAGTCCACTGAGTGAAATTTCCATCAGCGTGTTTGTACTTCGCACTTTCTCATCTGTGTCGGATAACATGCTGAGGGACACGTGGCATCTGTAGACAGGACGGGAGATGAGGAGGATATGGGAGCCATATTGCAGCAGAACCGTATAGAGCCGGGACAGGGATAACAAGAGACAAAAGGATGAGGTACGCGACGCAACGCATGACAAGATCAGATCAAGATTGGCGGGTAAAAAAGTAACTGAGGAGAGGTCTGGTTTCAGAAGTTTCGACACTCAGAGAGATAGTCAAACAATGCCCATAACCTGTTAGAAATCAGACCGAGTGTATTGAGACCTAACTAGATCAAATATTAGTTTAATCCTCAGTCTTGTATAATCAACTCTATTGCACTGTACCTAAGTAGATCAAATATTAGTTTAATCTATGCAGACAGTGAGTATATGTTTCATGCTGTAAGTAATTATAGGTACTCACCCTCAGTCTTTAATAATCGACTGAGGGTGCTAATCATATGTTGCAGGTTTATATACATATTGCGGAACAATGGGGAAAATATTGTCTTTATGTTGGACAAAGCAAGAGGTGGCCAGACAATGTATGTCATTGATTGAGTGGCTGTCTAATGAGTGTTTGTGGTGGCCCTGACAAAGTCCAACACAATAAATGTTGTCTATCAAGAAGTCCTGGGTAGTTTACAAATATAAATATTGCTAACAACTAATTGAAATATTTATACCAACTTCTATAAATCTCGGTATTCAGTCATCTGGTGCTTGGATAGTAGCATTGTAATTATAACATTTTGTATCTACCACACAAATCATATATATAAGCCAGACTGGGACTAAGCATTGAGTTGGATGTTGAAACCTTAACCAAGCAACTGTGCCAAATGCATGGGTCATTACACCTAGTCTCAAATAGTGAACAGTTTGGAGTGATTTTAGATCACACGAAAACAAAGCTGATCCCAGAACAAGTCCCGGACAAGCAAGGCGCAAATACCCAGGTTTGCAGAGGTCGATGCGGAGCATTCCTCCCCAACAATAGATCCGCTTCTGAAGCATTTGTATATATTTCCCCGTGGTAGGAGTACCCCGGAAACCTCCACACACGGATCTCTCACAGTCGAAATGGAGCTACGAAGCAGAAAATTTTCAGGCTCATGATTAACCCGGTACCTGGCATCAATCACTTCATGAGGATTCTAGAAAATCCCTCTGGGGAATGTTCACACTCTTCAGTGGCATGAACTCTTCAGTGGCATGAGTTCATCCAGAGAGCGACCTTCATGACTGCATCGTATGGTATGTCGCCCTCTTCAGCCCCAGAGACACTTTCGCTTATTATTCTCATGTCTG
Organism: Termitomyces sp. DKA19; assembly: GCA_018851325.1. Taxonomy (NCBI): domain Eukaryota; kingdom Fungi; phylum Basidiomycota; class Agaricomycetes; order Agaricales; family Lyophyllaceae; genus Termitomyces; species Termitomyces sp. DKA19. Next base: position 12,323 of record JABCKS010000297.1, on the reverse strand, counting down.
ATGCATCTACGTAGTGGATTTTTTTTTTTTTTTTTGACAATATCAATTGTGTTCCTTGATCAATCTCTCCTGATGGTACCGGTGGGAAATACAAGGCATCGGATCCCCGTTGGATGCCCGTACGCTCAGTACTCCATGGTATCAACTAGAGCTATTTTGTTCACTTTTTCTGACAGCGACAACACCCAGAATGCCACTCAAAACACATTACTCTGTCTCAAAGCTCTTGATATTGGGACTAGTTTTTCATTACGTGTACATTGGAACCATTTTTGATTGTTATTTCACAAATGAGGTGGTTCATGGTATGCCAAGTCACAGTGTTGGCCATGCAGAATCAAAGAGGCTTGTACTGATCGTTGGTGCCTGTATTCCAGTCTTGGTGCATTCAACCTTCCAGTTTATTCCTCTTATCAGGTGACGGACTAAGAGCTGATCTTCTCTTCAATGAAAATGCGTTTTCTGACATTCCAGATGCACCGAATGTTGTTGCGCCGTACCTCAGGTCCATCGCAGAAACCCGGGGCGTCTTTGGAATCTCTCATACACGACTACCGACAGAGAGTCGTCCTGGCCACGTCGCAATCATTGGTACGCGCCTTTGCCTCGGCCGGTCGAGCTAGACTATCCTCACCTTCTGATTTACAGGTGGAATGTACGAGGACATTTCCACAGTGACGAAGGTAAAGAAACATCTCTTATTGCATAGTCAACCTCTGACGCCCTGACAGGGGTGGAAGACCGATCCAGTGAGCTTCTTGGCGCTCTTTAGATATGATTTATGCTTACTTTACGAAGGTAGATTTTGACTCTGTATTCAACGAATCAAGCCACACATATTCATTTGGTTCTCCCGACGTCTTATTCATGTTTGCACAAGGTGCGACTACTGGAAAAGTGGACGCATGGTGCTATGATCAAGAAAACTTGGATTATACGAAAGGTAATTCCCCAAGATATGTTGACGCATTATCTTCGTTGCTGACCTATACAGACGCCAAAGCACTCGACATCTGGGTTCTCGACCGACTGAAGGAGCTGTTCCAGAATGCGACGAATAATCCGAAGTTGGACACACAACTCCGGTCCGAAAAAGTAATATTCTTTCTACATCTTGTTGGCCTCGATAATACAGGTCATTCATACCGCCCTCATTCACGGGTATGTGCCAGTTTTGCTGCCGAACTCATCTCAGTCATTTTCGATAGGAATACATGAATAACATACAACTCGTTGACAATATCGTTCGCCAGGCCGAAGATCTCATGAACGAGTTCTACAATGATCAAGAGACAAGTTTCATTTTTACAGCTGATCATGGTATGTCGGTCATTGGAAATCATGGCGATGGAGGTATGTAGAGTACGACTCCACGATTCAGCCATTCAACGACATCCGTACTAGATCCTGATAATACACGAACTCCTATCGTCGCGTGGGGACGAGGGATTCGGGGACCTCTGCCGGATTCACATCCATCCTCTCACGACTCGTACTCTCACCCATGGGGCCTAGGACACCTGTTGCGACATGATGTAGAACAGGCAGACTTGGCTGCTCTCATGGCATCCCTAACTGGAATTGATTGGCCAGTCAATTCGGTCGGTGTTCTTCCTGACGTCGATCCTAAACGGCCTGGCTATCTCTCTCCAGAATTAGGAGACCAGGCTCTTGCTCAATTGGCCTTCGTCAATGCCAAGGTGATCTCCACACTTTCATTGTATTGATGTGGTGCTCATCCTTCCCAAAGGTCATTTTGGAGCAATATGTCACTAAACATGGTCAGTTGTTATCCTTTACCGAGTCTCCGCCTTCAATGACAGGTCTTTAGAACTCAAAAAAGCACGAACGTTGATTTATAAACCGTTCCTTGCCTTGGAAGGGTCAGATGACACCACAAACAAATCATACAAGGTTGCCAAACTTACAAGTGTCGAAGGCCTTATGGAAGCCAAAGACTGGCATGCTGCCCGTTTGGCATCTTTGGACCTGATCCGAACGAGCCTAGATGGCCTTCACTATCTGCAGACGTATGACAAGATCTTGATTCATGCCATTGTTATTTTCGCGTATCTTGGCTGGGCTGCATATGCCTCTTTGTATGTTCTATGGCCTTCACAATCTGCTAAGACACTAGGTGGATCAGGAACACTCTATGTCCATGCATTAGCAGTGGTCACATTGATAGGGTCATGGATCTTCTTTTCCCTGCAGCACATGCCGCTCACATTCTATGTTTATATCACCTTCCCATGTTACTTCTGGCACCAGATTTTACTACAAGTGATGGCAGGGCCCCATGTGCATTCTCACATCACTTATTCAAAGCTACTATTGAGTGTCAGCATAGCTCTTACTGTCATACAGGGGATGGTGGTAAGTTGATTTTTCTTTTGATTTTTATGATTTCATTGTTGATATAGATGGGTTATACACATCGCTTCATATGGAGCATTGGTTTCATAGTCACTGGAATTGTGTGGCCTATTACATGGCCAGTTAAGATCATACAGGAAAACTTCCTTTTAACTACACTGTGGTGTTTTCTTTGTTTGTCTGCTGCAGTCTTCCCAGTTCTGCCTGTGGAGAGGCAGGAGAATCTACCAGCAATGTGAGTTGTCCTGTTCTTTATATCAGATATTACATATTTATCTTATACCTATTGTACCTATAGCATCACAGGAGGATGTTTAATCATAGCTTGTGGTGTTGTCTTGGCATTATTGGCTCTTTCTGATGTGGAATGCATCAGGGATAAGAAGACTTATTGGACTCTGACTTGTCTTTTTATATTGCAGGTATAGATTGGTCATTTGTATAGGGTGTATCTTGAGATTTCACTACAGGCTGGTTTAATGGTTGCCATGATCATTATCACTATGGGCTCTGTGCAGAGTCTTCATGCCAAACAAGGATTACCATATCCTAATCAAGTATTAGGCTGGACTATTCCAGGTATTTCTTCTTTTGTTGGTGAATTAGTTACACTGATAATACAATTTGTCAGTCATATCATTAGTACTTGCATTTACTTTAAGAACTTCATATTACACTCCTCTTTCAAAATTTCTTTCATATTTCTTAAGCATTGGGCCATGGTTTGTCATCCTTTCTGTCAGTGTAGAAGGTCTTTTTTATGCCATCTACTCTTCTATTCTTATTAATTGGGTGGTTTTGGAGTCAAAAATCCAAATTACTAGACTGTCTGTATATGGAGCTGAAAGAGAAAAAGTCTGGTTATTTCAACTTGATGATTTACGGATAGCATTGTTTTTTTTATTCTATGTCCAGATTGCCTTTTTTGGTGCTGGAAAGTAAGTAGTTCAAGCTACTGTCTGACTTAGGAGCTAATTCACATTAATGGCCAGTGTACCATCTATATCGTAGGAATATTTTCATTGAAAGCACAAAGTCTGTGATTGACTAGAGAAACATAACAGTTCATTCTACTTGGAGCCTATATATCGGCTGATAACAATCTACAGCCCTTTTTCTGTTGCCTGCCTGCTGGTTTGTCATTTTAAGTGTGTTTGTAGCATCATTACTTACTGATATGTTAGATCTTCAAGATTATTTCTCCATACATTATACTGGCTGTAGCTGCTGCTCTATTGAACAACTTCCTCCAACTTCCACCTTTTAGCATTCAAATCATTGCTCTTATACTTGCTGATAGTATGTAAACAAAATGCCCATGCTAAGCTATACTTATGTCTGACAGGTATGACAATAACTTTCTTTTTTAAAGTGTGTGATACAGGTATGTACATTGACATATTTTACATTGTTGTCTAGCCTATCTATTTGATAGGCTCCTGGTTGGAAGTTGGACAGTCAATCATGTCCTTTTGTATTTCATGTTACTTATTATTGTGGTCTACTGGAATTTGTGCTATTGGCGAGTTCTTCCTTGCTAGAATGACAAATAGGAAACATGTGAAGAGAGATTGATTGATACAGATATGTAGTCAACTATCTAGTATTGAAAAAACTGCTGGAATTTAATAACTGCTATAAATATGCCAGTTTCTTTATTGGAAAAGAATTATATTTCTTCACCTTTTTGTGTACCAGTTTGCAAAACTATGAGGACCTGCAAATAATTTGACCAGATGATTAAGACTCTTCTTATATATGATAGCTTTGTACTTGTACAGAATAATACTGCTGATCTTTAAATTTAAAGCCTTATATATATTTAGATGTTATTTAGGTCACAATTGCTTGATAATTGATGATTTTGCCATTCTTGGAAAAATTGTTTTCAGGTTTCAAATGAAATCCATAAACCTAGTGATGAGACCCATCTGTTGCTGAGTACCATTAAGAACATCTCCACCAATCTTATCTAAACAGCACATGACCCAAGAATAGATCACAAGTGGTCTGGATCTAAGGTCTGGAACAAGGTAGTCTTTTGCATAAGACCTTAGCAATCACAAGACATTTGGGATCATGAGCTTCATGACATGGAGTCTAACCTGAGGATCTAGAATGACTAGGCTGAGAACCCCCTTAGCAATGATCACTAGCAACAAACTTTAGCAACACAGATACTTTGCTTTCAACAAGACAACATCTTATGAACACATGACTTCTTGGACCCTTTGTTTTTCTTGATAACAAACATACCTGAATGGCATCTATACTTCAAATACTGACATATGGTACACTTGCTTATGCTTCCATTTGATGCTCATTTATTTTCTATTTGACACATTTTATATATACATTTCTGACATTGGTACTTATAGCTGGTTACAGTCTGAACATCAGTATAAAATTTTGGACATCTTGACAGATGCCATTACCTTTAGCAACTGGTTTTCCATTCTTGCATACATTACTTATAACAGTATAAATACTCCCTGTACATACCTAGTCCAACACAAAAAAGAAAGGTTATAGCCCACCACTGCCCACTGCAGCCTTGGAGTACTCTGCTCATCATCTCCCTCAGCTTCAGATCTCATTTCTGGTCTTCTTCATCACTGTTAATAGCTTAGTGGCAAGGATTAGCAGACTCATCCTCAATTTAGTGTGGTACCAAGTATGGGTGCCTTATAGTGTTATAGTGTCTTAGCAACACTAGTGACTATGGCTAGCAACTAGTTTTAGTGTCCCCAGTTTTCATTTGTTTTGACTTACATTCCTGCCTCCCATGCCTCTTCATTGCTAGGCCTTCACAGACCTTAGCAACTTCTCTTAGCAATCTTTTGCTTAGCAACTTATCACTCTTTGATCTCCTTTTCACTCCTCTATCATGCCTTAGCAATGTTTGCTTAATTTACCAACTTCCTCACTGTCTACTGCTTAGTCCTCACTCAGTCTTAATGACTCCTCCCTCCCACTCACTTAGTGATTACTTTGTCTCCATTCCTTTTTCCTTCTTTTCCCTTAGTGACTTAGCAATCTTTTCTTAGCATCTAGTGACTTAGGCTAGCATTAGCAACTACTCTCACTTGCACCTTTTTCATTACTACCTTTCAGCTCTTGTTTTCTGAGATGTTTACTGACTTGCCCTCACACACACCCTTCCTACTGCTAGCTACCCTATCTGGTTGCCAGTGTATTTATAGGTTGTCCTTTTGGTTTCCTGCATGGCACCTAGGTGACATAGGAGCACATCCCTTTAGAGCCCACCACAAGGGATTTAGGTAATCATTCCACCAGAAACCAGAGCCCAAGTAAAACATCACTTGGAATCAACCACTGAGCTATCAGATAATCTGCTATTGACTTCCTCCAGCCCCTCTCAGACTACATCCCCCAGACCTCTCACCAACAAACTTGAAGCAGCTAGGAGCCTCCTTGACATTAGTGAACTACTTAGCAACTTTTCAGGAGCCTTTGTAGAAAGCTTTCTTAGCACTTCATTATCACTGCTATCTGTTACCAATTCCTCCATCTTCTTCCCAGAATTTTATTCAACTGCACTTTCACCTACCAACAAGCAGATCCCCCTTTCTCCAATTATACCAACAATTGCTATGAACAACAATCCTATAGCCCACCACACTCCAATGCCTCCTCATAACAAAACAACTGCTTCTAAATGGGATGAAAGTCACCCTAGGGAGCTGCCTCAGTACTTCAAAGAATTGGAGTATCTCTTTGCTGACTGTGGTATTACTGATGATACCCAGAAAAAGGTACAGACAGCCTGCTATGTCTCTTATGACAAGGTGGAAACTTGGCTTGGCTTACTGGAATTTGGCAACAACCTAGTAATTGGCAACAACATCCTCCAGCCTTACACTTATCAGGAATGGAAAGTGGCAGTACTTAGGTTGTATCCTGGAGCTGATGCTAGTGCATGTTATACCCTTGGAAACCTTGAGCAACTTGTCAATCAGACCTTCAATAGCAGCTTAGTGACATTAGGATGATTCTCAGACTACTACAGGGATTTCCAACATATCACTAGATGGCTCCTTGCTAATGGCAAGCTTTACTGAAATGAAGAATGTTGCTTATTCCAGCAAGGTATACTCATGTTGCTTTGGTCCAAAATCATCTGCTGGCTTGGAATTACACTTCCCCATCACCATCCTGAGGTCCTTTATGATGTGGAACAGGTCTTTGAAGGTGCAAAGTGGGTATTGAAGGGAACTGACACAGCAACAACCAAGTCTACCACTCTCACCACATCTGTTACTAGCACCTCTGGTATCATCCCAGCACACACCATTAATGCTCCCACTATGGCTGTCCCCTGCCACCAAACATGAAGCTCTCAAATTAGCAACCACCACAGCAATTGTTAGCACCTTGGAATGCCTGGAAGCTCTTTTTGCTAACAGTAGTCAACCTTGCCAGCAGCAGCAGTCTGGTGGCACCTGCCATTTCTGTGGTGAAACAGATCATACTATGGTATGAGGCACTTGCATTAAACTTGAACATATGATCCAGCAGGGCAAAGTCCATTGCAATGCTGAAGGCAAGATCATGTTACCATTGGGCACTATGATCTCCAATTACTTTGGCAAACAGTTGTATATGGAACATATCAAGGAATGGCATCATCTCGACCCAGGACAGATTATTACTAGGAGGCTCTCTTCTAATGCTAATCCTGACTCCAAGCAAGCAACTATGCAGCAGTCACTAATACACAAGGTCTTACAGCAGGATGTCACTACCAGTTGATCACTAACAAAAGATGAGCATATTGAAGCCCTTGGAATGAGAATTATTTGCCCTGAGACAAGCTAGCAAAAGGTTTGATGGCATACAGGTTCCCTGTGCTCCCTACTGAACCACTAGCAATGCTGCCCCAGCACCTCCAGCAACTAGTAAAACCCTGGCAACTTCCCCTGCCTCTGACTCCATACTGACTCCTGCTGTTAAGCTGGCTGACAAAGGCAAAGCATCTGAATGACCTGTCACTAACAATTTGCCACCCATTGCTAAGCCTACTGATCCTGTATCCCAGCCCCCAGTCCATCTGTTCTGTGGTATCCCTGGCCATTATGCACCTCCCACTAACAGAAATTTTGCTGCTCCAGATCATTGTAACAATGCTGCTTACAGAACCATGCCTTCCATC